>CAUYRT010058723.1:0-66474 GCA_963574885.1 Lepilemur ruficaudatus | reverse complement strand
TCACCCACAAGCGCCACCTACTGACAAAGAGGCCATTCTGCACTTGGTTTTACTGCATCTACTGACTCATCACACAGGGTGTGGTCAAATCTCATCCACAAGCGCCACCTACTGGCCAGAGACTAAACAGGGCATGCCATTATCCAAATGAAAATCTAAAAGTAAGCAGCAACAGCCTATCCAGATGGGAAGGAATCAGTCAGCCTGATAGTAACTAAATGCTATAGTAACTAAAATACCATGGTACTGGCACAAGAACAGAGACATAGACTAATGGAACAGAACTGAGAACCCAGATACAAAACCATCCTCATATAGCCATCTAATCTTTGACAAAGCAGACAAAAACATACACTGGGGAAAAGAATCCTTATTCAATAAATGGTGCTGGGAAAATTCAATAGCCATATGTAGAAGACTGAAACAGGATCCACACTTTCCACCTCTCACAAAAATCAACTCCTGGTAGGTAACAGACTTAAACCTAAGGCATGAAACTATAAGAATTCTAGAAGAAAATGTTGGAAAAACTCTTATAGACATTGGCCTGTGGGAAGAATTTATGAAGAAGACCCCAAAGGCAATCACAGCAACAACAATTACAAATAAATGGGACTTTATCAAATTAAAGAGCTTTTGCACAGCCAAGGAAACTGTCATAAGAGCAAAGAGACAACCTACAGAATGGGAGAAAATACACATCCGATAAAGGACTGATAACTAGAATCTATATAGAACTCAGAAAATCAGCAGGAAAAAAAGCAAACAACCCTGTCAAAAAGTGGGAAAAGGACATGAACAGAAACTTTTAAAAAGATGATAGACTAATGGCCAACAAACATATGAAAAAATGCTCAACATCTCTAATCATCAGGAAAATGCAAATCAAAACCACAATGAGTTATCACTTAACTGCAATGAGAATGGCCTTTATCAAAAAGTCCCAAAACAATAGATGTTGGCATGGATGTGGAGAGATAGGAACACTCATACGCTACTGGTGGGACTGCAAACTGGTGCAACCTCTGTGGAAAGTAATACGGAGATACCTCAAAGAGCTCCAAGTAGAACTACCATTTGATCCAGCAATCCCATTACTGGGCATCTACCCAAAAGAACAAAAGACGTTCTATAAAAAAGACATCTGCACTCAAATGTTTATAGCAGCACAATTCACAATTTCAAAGATGTGGAAACAACCTAAGTGCCCATAAATAACTGAGTGGATTAATGAAATGTGGTATATGTATACCATGGAGTTCTACTCAGCCACAAAAAATAACAGTGATGTAGCTAACCTCTTGTATTATGCTGGATAGAGCTGGAACGCATTCTACTAAATGAAGTATCCCAAGAATGGAAAAGCAAGCACCACATGTACTCACCATCAAATTGGTATGAACTGATTAACACTTAAGTGCGTATATAGTAATACCATTCATTAGGTGTTGGGCAGGTGGGAAGGGGAGAAGGGGATGGTTATATACACACCTAATGGGTGTGGTGTGCATTGTCTAGGGGATGGACACTCTTAAAGCTCTGACTTGGATGGGGCAAGGGCAATATAATAACCTAAACATTTGTACCCCTGTAATATGCTGAAATAAAAAAAATTGAGATTTAAAAAAAAAGAAAAGGTCATTCTATCCTGTTTGAATACAGTGTGAGAGGCACATGAAAAAGTCAGATGATGGCAACCATCTGATTATGGAACAGGGAAAATGAGAGCATCATGAATTCGTTCCTGTTTAGTGCTGTGTTCTCATCTCTCACTATTTTCTCCACTAACCAGTACTTCTGTAAATTTACCATACTCTCTTTCACCTGTCTTTCAGCATTTATGAGCATATCTGAAGTTCTCACACTTTTGTCTGGCCCACACCAGTTTTACCACTTTTAATTCTCCCCTTCCATCAAAATATGACTCCTTAGCCCATTTCTGAACTCCCTTCCGAGTCTGGATTAGATGTTCCTCTGGCGTATTTCATAATACAGAGTCCCAGTGTTCTGTAATAGTATTCATTATGGTTGTAACTGTAGTAATTGGAAATTTTGTTGGTTTCTTTTTCTTGAATATACTAGACTATGAATTCCTCAAGGGCATTGTATGTGTCTTAAATCTTTATAATCACAGATTCTGCCACATAAAAGGAGACCAGTATACATTTATTGAATCAATGAACAAAAGAAGAATGAGTGGATGTTTGGATGGATGGATGTTAAAAAAGTGAAGACAATCTGACTAGAAATTGAAAAAACTTCTACTGTACACTCTTGCTTGGCATGGCTCTCTTTTTTTAAAATCTGTTTCTTTCTGAAAGTTTTATTCTTACTGAATGAGAGCTACACTAGAAGGATCATTTCTTCTTTTAAATATTTTGTTATTTTCTGCCTATTTTCTTGAAGCATTTTGTTGCTTTTGAGATTCTTTATAGGAATGTAATAAAATGGATAAAATTGATTCTAGCTTTTACTGTCATGTTTTTGTTAGTTTGTTTTAATGAGAGATTACATTATCCAGATTTGATAAAAAGAAATACAATTAAATCTTTTGGCAATTATATCTGGTTAAAGAAGGATTTAATTGATCACTAAAGCCATTATTAAGGAAAACTATGTAAAATGTTAAAGGAAGTTTAGGACCTGCTGGGATTAAGCAAACAAACTGTGAAAAAGAATTTTATTGAAGATGTAGACTACTTATGAACATTAATATATTTCTTAATTTGAAGATAACACATTTGTATTATGTTTGGGGAATATTAAAATTTTAAAATTAGTAGAAAAACAAAACAAACCATGAATAGTAATGGTCCCATATGAGTGACATAAGCTATATCAGTTAAGGTAATTCTAGCTGTTTTAAGAAATAAAGAAAAATGATTTAATAGGTCATATATAATGGAAGTTTATTTCTCACTAAAGTCCCAAACAGATATCCCAGAGCGGCAGGTAGCTTACCTCAAAGTGGGAATTGGGCCCTGCTATCTTGAGCACAGCCTTTCAAAGTCACCTGGCACATCTGTAAAAAGGTGGCAGAGGTAAAGATGATGGAGGATACAAGTAGGAGGTTTTAGGAGATGGGCCTGGAAACAGCAGGCATTGCTTCCATCATATTCCACTGACTCAGTCGTATAGTCACATGGCAAGAAATATAATCTAGCTAGGTGCCCAAGAAGGAGAGAAAATGAGTTTAGTAAACAACTAACCAGAATTGACTACCTAATATCTTTTATAATTTAAATAATTTTTATCCATATACATCTTGATTTTTATAGTTCTTACAGAAACTTTTCCTATAGTTAGTTATAAGCAGTACCATATTTAACCATGCATTCATTAATTAAAATTTTCCCAGGTAAAATTGCAGAATGTCTTTATATAACAAAAGTTAAGCTCTTATGCAAGGCAATTTCAAGTTTTAATTTTTTCCTAAAGAATATTATAGTTACCTCTAAGCATTTGCTTATTATATAGGTAATAGGTCCTTATATTTAGAGTGATTATTATGAAGACTTACACATAATTTTTGATGTAATTACTTACTGAAAAGTTATAAATGATAAGTGATTCATTTGCAAATTTACATATTTAAGTAAATAAAATCAGCAATTCTCATATGCTTGAGAGAGAAAGAGTCTGAAATCTTGTTTTTCAAAAAATAACTTGAAATGACTTCTCTATTTTCGTGGTTAGGAAATTCAACTAGGAAATAGAATATTAATGATTATTCGTAATATCTGGTAGCTAAGTCAGTAATTTAAGAATCTTAGTTAAAAGTTGGATTATACACCTATATAACTGGATGTACTATTTTTGGTTTCTGTGTTTATCTTTTCTTATAGTGAACTATTTTTCCTTTCATTTGATATGCTTTAGAATTCTTCTTATTCTGTGTACTGGTTTCTCCCTCAAGGTAATATTTTTCATTTCTCTTGCTGTCAGAATCTTTAAACCCTGAGAGACTCTTGCTGAAGCGTTGGCTTCTGATGGTCGCCAATATAGCTTGGACTTCATTTTGTTTACATTAACTTCCTTAAGGAGAATTAGACTTTATTCCTTTGAAATGGCCCTATGATTACATGTTAGGTCCTATGTCCTATGGTAAAACTTTGCCTACTTTCATCAGAGGTGACACCCATATATAGATTATAGCAGGTCAGTGTTGAAATAGAAAGGGAAAATTTTCTATATATCTGCAATATCTGATTTGCTAATTTTCCATGTATTTCTTCAAAACCAATTCAAACTGACTTATGTAAAAAAAAAAAAAAAAAAGGAATGTATTAGCTCAGGTAAATGAAAAATCCAGACGTTTATATTTGGATCCAAGTATTCTAACAATGTAGTGGTGTCTATCTTTTCCCATCCCTTGGCTCTGTTTTCCTCTATATTGGTTTCATTCTCAGGCAAGTTTCCTCATATTGTGGCAAGGGATATGAGTGGCCCAAGGTTTATTTTTTTTCTTTGTTTAACAACCCTGGTCAAAAAAATAAGAAATAAATGGCTTCTTTTCCCAAATTCTGGCAAGATTTCTAAGTTTGGTCACATTTTGACTCCTGAGCCAATCTCACTTGACAAAGAGATGATGAATGTACTAATTAATCAGACCTGGATTATGTGTCCAGGTCAAAGCTGGAGTGGTAGGATCAGCCCTACTTGAAGAGAAATGTTCGGTTACATCTCAGTGGTTCTTTTCAAGCTGGAGCCAGCAGCCTTGGAAATGGGCTTGTGTCCCACGTGGTTGATGCAAACCAGCTTTGAGTAATGAATCTATTGCTGGGGGAAGGACCTTGGAAAGATAGAGTATCTATATCAAATGATTGAAGCTGAGTGCAGCCTTCTTCTCACCCCTAAGCTTTTATGGCAAAATGCACTTACGGCTAATGTACTCCCAGGCTTTGGTAATTCAGTAGGACAGAAAATTTTCAGTTATACAACTAGGAAACATTAGATTAGTACATACATCACAGTCTTACTTGAATTTTAACTATACTGATGTTCCATATTTTATGAATAGTTGCAATCCTTAAAATTTCTGTTCAAATCTCACCTTGTCAATGAAATTATCTCTGTTCTCCTGGTTAGTGCTATTTCCACTACCCTGTTTTATCTTTCTTTATATTACTTATCACTACTTGACATATTATGTATTTTCTTATTTGTGCATTTTATGTCTCTTTCCACTAGAATGTAAATTTCAGAGTAGCAGCTTTATCTACTTAGTTTATTCCTGTATTACTAGTATCGAGAAAAATGTCTGGCATAAATATATGCTCAATATTATTTACGAAATGAGTGAACAAATGAAGATTGAAAAGTTGGTTTGATAGGAAATGAAATTATGATTTCTAATTTTTTTTTATGCTGCAAAATTGGAAAAGTATGTCCATGGAAAACATTTGTCCCAGAGTCCAAAGAAAAATCACTCTTAAATTAATTCTCAAGCCAAATTTAGAAAGATTTAGTCTAAGTATGTTTTTATAAATATAAATAATATTTAAAGTGATAATATATTTTATTTCAGAGCCAATTGAAGGAAATAAAACCAGTGGAGCATTCATTTTAGACTGCTTTTAGTTTCATCTGGACACAAACATTACCCTTGATATTTGTGATAGACACTAATAGATTTCTGGGAAGGATCAGGGTTCCAATTGGTGGCACCCAAATAAAATGAAGTTATCTATTCCATGTGGATATTGAAACTTAATTTAGTACCATGATACTTTCTCTAACAAGATGAGCTTGCTAGCCACAATCATAATAACTGTATTATGTCTTTAAAAGCTGTAGAGGAAATAGAATTAAGTCTCTCCCTTTAAGAATAGAAAGTGAACACATGGGGCAAAAATGCTCTGAATTAGAAAAAAAAAAACATTTGCATTCATACATCATTATTCTTCTCCTGACTTTCAGACTCCTGGTGTATTCATGTGTTTCTTTTTGATGGATTGTAGGATTTGAGATGTTGTTTCTTGGCATGGATTGTGAGAAAATGGATCATTTTTCACATGTGTAAAACGAGAGAGATTTGAGATAGCAATCCAATTTTGAAAGGTAGGGTGTAGTTAAGTGTAGGGGGAAGACAGAGCATTCCAGGTCGAGGGAACTTTCTGAGCAACATCACATAAGTGGGCTGCATGCTGTGTTTGGAGTAATTTGACTGGATTGGATGATCGATGTATAGGAGAAGGAGAGAAAGGGTTATAGAGACTGATGGAGATCCCATGAGAACTTTGAGTAATTGGATAAGTAGTATGAAGGATAGTTTATAGACAGTGGAGAGCCATTACAAATTTTTGAGTGTGAAATAGAGTTTGAACAGAGGGAAATACAGTTTGCATAGAAATAAATTAGGAGAGACTTGCATTTCTCTGGAAAAGAGGGCCTGGGTGGGAGTGGGGTGGTCAGAAAAGAAATTTATGAAGGCTGAATACACAGGACTTGGTGGCTATTGGATGCAGGAGAGAAGGAGAAGAGAGGAATCAGGGATCACTTTTCTGTAGCTCAGAAAACAGTAAGAAATAAGGAGGCCAGGAGGGAAGCTGGAAAGAGTGTAAGTTCAGTTTCATACATATTAATATTTTCCTTGAGGTGACTGCAAAATTCCAAGGTGGTGATGCCTAGTGCATAGACATTTTTAGAAGGGAGCTTGAGAAAGTTTTTTTGGGGAAAAGGTTTGATCTTGGAATTATAAACACAAAAGTACAAACTTGGTACATTGGAGGAATAAGAGAGTGGAGTTCGGACCTGAGTCTTTTAAGGGTCTCACCTTTGGGAATATGTGTAATATAGGGAATGTGGGTGGTATGATTATATAGCATGACTCCCCAGGCTGTCTTTTTCCAGTTCCAAGACCCTGAATTTAGGAATTTATAAGGGCTAGGCTTTACTAGACTAGAGAGTCTGGGTAAGAATTAAGGAGTTTTAAAAAATGCTTGAGTGTGTTATGTATAATATTCTTATAATCATTTTATATGTTATGCAACTTGAAGATTGAAGAACTGTGTCTGTCTCAGACACAAGCTGGATTGCTTCTGTGTAAAAGACTACGCCCAGAAGGGACAACACTGCTTCCTCAAGGTCTGATCTGATGTGACTCTCTCTAATACAGTCATTCACAACTATGCATCCCTTAGGATTTTGGGACCTAGAAATTTATGCCTCACTGTGTCTTAGATAATGTTGCTGACTCTGTCACATTTTTGCTACAGTGATATCCTCCTGTAATATTTATGTTACTACAGTAATTATCTAGAAGAAGCAAAGAAATGAAGAGATAGAAAAAAATGCAGGTTAATATAACATAACAGAAACTGAATGAGAATATTTGAGGGAAAATGACCCACTGCTGAGGCCAAAGGCAATGAAGCCGGAAAAGGGCCTTTGGAGTTGCCATTAGGAAGTTATTGGTGACATTGGTAAAAGTAATTTTAGTTTGGATTTATTGATGGCCAGATTGCTAAAACATTAATATTTTATTTTGGGATACTAAATACATGGATAGGGACTAGAGAAAATCTATGCCACACTGAATTATTCTTTTAATTAAATCAGTATCACTGTTGATATTGGCACCGTAAAGCTATCTGTCAATATATGGAAATAGTTTTTTTTTTTTTTATTCAGAAAACTTGGGAAAAATAGAATCCATTCATTCATTCATTGATATTCTGGTTTTGTAGAATAAGCTTATAGTTACACAGCCCTGGTTTAAGCCTTAGTGTTGCTGTTCAGCAGCTATGTAACCTTGGACACAAATTACTTACATTACTGAGTCTTTTTGTTATTTCTGGTAGAATGGGAATAATCAGGCTTATCTAAGAGCCTGCTTTTCCAAAATTATATGGCTCATGAACTCCTATTATGGTGCTTTCTGATTTTTTGAACACCATTGAGTATTTAGAAAATCATTGTCTTTTTTTAAAGAAATGTATGTTAAAAATAAATTATATATTTTAGAACAGTAGTTAAATATAGCATGAAGTTAATTAAAATGATTAATATCAAAGGTGAATTTGCAGCTTCTTATTTAACAAAGAATACATGGCATTTCATTTAAACTAATTAGATTTTTAAAAAGACTAAAATGGCAGTTTCTATTTTGTGAGTCTTAAAGTATAAATTGTAATTTTATTATAGCATCAAAATACTTTCACAATCTGATGTTAACAATTTGTGCTTATGAAGTGAATCATTCAAAAAAAAAAATGATTTTTAGTGCTTCTCCCACATGCTGAGATAGAAGATCGAGGCTGCTGTTTGTACTTGTCTGCACATTGTTAAGCGTGGAGAGTCTGGGTTTTGAGTAAATGAAAGGCCACGTGGCTAAAATCTCCACTACATTTTCCTGTCTTTAACATTGTTTTTTGAATTGCTTAGAGATATTTTTATGTACTGTTAAATTCTGAGCAGAATAATATAACCAAAAATCTGATGAAGATGAGCTTGAGACAAATTCGCACCACGTTTATGGTTCTTCTGCTTCTCATTGGTTTGCTGTATGTCAGTATCTACATTTCGCAACATCAGTGTTGCTTCTGTCTTTAATCGTTGGTCCTTCATGCATATGTGCTCATACACAATTGCAGTAATCATTTATCTTACGCTTTATTATTGTTCTCTTTGTTTATTTGATTAGGTATTAGGATAGTTATTAATATTTTAAAGTTTTTTTTTAATGTAAGGGATTAGAAATACTATTTCTGTGAGGATCCCAGAATTCTCTGGGAAAATGTTAACAAACATTTGTGTCTCTTCATTAAGAGGGCTTCTTGGGTTCCTAAAGATGCTTCTGAATCATCTTCTTAAGATATTGTTTTATTTATAATACTTTTTCCATTTGGCGATTTCTAATCTTTCAGGGATGGAACATTTATTTGGGGTGTTAAGGTAGCTCTATAACTTTAATTATAGTACTGAAGAAAGAGGAACAAAAGCAAGGAAAAAAAGGAGTTGAGGATATCATATGATTAGACTCTGAAAAAGGAGATATTAATCTATTTGTATGAATATTTTAAAGCCCAAATCAATCCATTTGAAACCCCTTCCCTCCTTTTCTCCTTCTTTTGTTATTCCGATGTCTCATTTCATCTGTATTTTCCAGATACAGTTGTCCCTTGTTATCCATGGAGGATTGGTTCCAGGACCCCTGTAGATTCTAAAATCTGTGGATTCTCAGGTCCCTTAGTTATCCCTCTGTATCTGTGGATGCGGAACCCATGGGTATGGAACCCATGGATACGGAGAATCAACTGTATTTTGATATTTTTCTGGTATCACCATGCAGTAATTTTTCTCACTAGGATTGTTAATCTTATACCTTTCCTAATCAAGACAATTAAAGCTGAGAAAGTTATCAAGATGTATGAAGCTTTAAAAAAACCCAATATTTAAAGATGCATTGGCCCTATAAACATTTAAGACATAGTTCAGTATGGAGAACTTTAGTTGAAATTAAAACAACTTACATGTCTAGTGGCTTCCATCTTGGAAAATGTCTACGAAACACATCTTTTAGATATCAGCTTAGTTTTTATGCTGTTATTAAGTTAATACTTTCTTATGCTTGGTGACAAATATTTCACCTCCTGTCACAGTCCCACAGGAATAGAAACTTACAGAATAAAATCACATAAACCTTTAAAAGTATTCAGCACAAATGTAGCTCTACAGGCACATATAGATTCCCACTTGTACTGGAATAAGATTTGATTTATTAACCCTCTTTTCCTCTCCATCCATAAAAAGTTAAAGTTGTATTGTAAATTGCATGCTGAGAGAAAATATGATTTGTCATTCCAAAGAAGTGGTTTTAGAAATAGATTTAGTCTTAGAAGTAAATTTTTAAAATACATTCAGAATGAAGACAAAGATTATACTTAGAAATCACTTTAAAAAATGAGACTCTTAATTAGGTTATTGGTAAATTACATATATCCTGTAATTAATGAAACAATATTCATAGGAACTTGAAAGAGGTCTTTGTCTTTAGTCTCTCATTATTTTATATGAATCTCTGTATTTTGTTACACTTGGGATAAAAGTCTTTTCCCATATCTATAGTCTTATAATAGAAGTCCGTTTTGTTGAGAGATTCTGCTAATCATCATTTACTATAATTAAGTAGCTGCTTAGAAGAGGTTACTGAAATAAGACACTATATGAATAATTAAGGCAGAATTTCTGCCTGCTAGGCTGTAAATTAGGAAAAACACTTAGAGGAAGCTGATATGGTATCATGAGGTCGAAATAATTTGTTATGAAGACTTTTTGGCCAGTTTAGAGAAAGGAAGATATTGGTAGCTATTGCCTGGAAATGTACAAGCGTGTGAGGATGTGCTTCTAAGATTGGTAATTGAAAAAAAAAAAAAATCAGAGAATAAGAACTTAAACACTAGTGTGCATTCTAGTGTATATTTTACTGGTTTGATTTTTACTAATCTAAACAGCAAAATACTTAAATTTTTAAATTTTGCATCTTCCATACCACAGTCATTGGCATATTGTTCCTAAGTCCAATTACAAAATCTAGTCCTTAATGCATTCGGTCTGTTTTTCATTTTTTCCCCTAAACTAGCATGCAAATCTATGGTTTATTTTATAAATTATCAAATACTCTAATAAAATGCATATAAATTCTTGTCATAGTTTGTAGAGCCTTATCTTTCTGATGTTTAACAACTGATGTTTAGATTCACTGAAATATCTATTTAGAGGATACATGCTTTGCCCAGTATATTTAAATAACTTCAACTCAATTACCTTTTTCAACTGAAAAAATATAGGAAAGGAATAGGTTCGAAAGTAAATAGGTTTCAAAAACTGTTTTTATTATTTTTCTAATTTTAAAATGAAAACTTCAGAAATTTATCACTCTTGTGACTGTATTCCTTAAATAAGCATTTTTCTATTCAAAGATATGATGAGCACAGTTTAGGCACTTTGGGGATGCAAAGATATATAGGATACAACCTCTGGCCCAAAGGAACTTAAATTCTCAGTATGAATAATGAAATACATCCAGATAAATCTGTGTGGCTATATTTGTTATTTCCAAGAATCTCTCTCCAACGAGTTGTAGTCTTTATTGAGACAACCAGGTTAGAAGAGAGACTGTAGTATTTAACGGTTTGTTGAATATTTCTGTAAATATTTATTTAAAAAACCATCAATAGTGGCTGCCTCTAGTCGAGTAACGTATTTCATTGCATACATTTGTTTGCACATACATTGTTTTCTGTGCATTTTTTTTACCACATTCATATATTACCTTTTCAAAGAAAAATTAAGTAAAAAAGAAGAAATTATATCTAACCAGCAATAGTTGCCACGTGAATCAGCATGGTAGAAAGATTGTGCTGCTGACATACGATGTATACTCAGCTTCTCAGCTCTCATATACTATGGCACTCTGTTGTGCTGACCCATTAGCTGCCCAAGGCCAACTTCATTATCTGTAGCTCCAACCATCTCCTACTGAATGTTAACAAAGCATATCTGTACCACTCAGGCTTAGATATCCTAGAATATTTTCATGACTTTCTAAACTTCAAGGGCAAAATTTAGATAGACCATTTGTTGTTATCTTAATTCCCATTTGGCCTCCTTTCTCTCGCTACAGGTGTCTGTACTAAGATTAAGATTTTACAGTTAAGACATATGACCCTTGGAACACTCTTTTCTATCTACTTGAAATGAGTTATTCCTCCCATAAAAGTGGAGCCAAGTGATGTGATATGTTGGAGGAGAGTATGCAGTACGTATAGAGAGAGTGGTGGAAGGAAAATAACAGGTATATCTGAAGAATGATGAGTGGTATTGTTGGAACAGAGGACAAATATAGGGAGATGTGAGCAGTAAAATCTCTCTCTAGTTCTTATGTAAGTGGATTAATTTTCTTTAAAAAAAACTTTATTGAAGTATAATTTACATACCTTGCAATTAATCCATTTTAAGTGTACAATTAAATGATTATTAGTAAATTTACCAAGTTATACAGCTATTCACATAAATCAGTTTAAGAACATTTCCTTCCCCCTATTGAAACCTCTAATTCCCATCCCCAACTACAGGGACCCACTAATCTGCTCCCTGTTTCTATAGATTTGCCTTTTCTAGACATTTCATATGAATGGAATTATATAATATGGGAATTAAAAACATGCTGAGTAAAGAAATTAAAGAAATAAGTAGATGAATTTTTGCCATCGTTCATTTTCTAAGGTAATTCCTTTGGAAACTTTTTCCTCCCTTGTTATTTGTGGCAGTGCACATCTTTTTCTCTCTTTTGTCAAATGATTCCTTTGTTGAATTATCCTATACACTTACATTTATACCTTGCTGATCTCTCTATTCGTGTGACTTGGACTACCGCTGTGTGTCAGAGATCCCTAGTTCCATGTCATCAGCCACAATCTTCTCTTGAGCACCATATTGATATTGCCAAGTTCACCGGGGCATGGCAACCTATATTGTTTTCAGGCATCCAAAGTTCAACATTTCTAAAACTCAACTCAACCTGCCCTGCTTTTTCTCACTTAATTTTAATTCAGGTAAGATTATCACCATGTTTACGGTTGTGCAAGCTAGACATATTATAGTAGTTATATATTTTTCTTTTCTAATTTATAATTCTTCTACTGATGTAACACTGTATTCTATTTCATGGGTTTGGTTTTCTTTGGCGAAAGGCCCACTTCTCATACTCTTCCTGTGGTTTCAACGTGATATCATCTTTTTGTCACAATTCCATCTTTCTTTGTTCCCGTTCATTATTGTTTGTCCTTGCTTCACTAAAGTAGTTTTCTTTTTAATGTGCCTTAGAGCACATATTTTAGTATTCAAGTATTTTCTCCTAGTTTTTAAACTAACTTAATTTTATGGGCTACTATTTCTATTGCCCTCACCTTGATCCTTTACTTGTGATTTCACACTCTGCTCTCATGTTAGCCAGTGATTTTTCTCGTCTGACATACCTTTCTGTCTAGCGTGCTGCATGCAAGCCAGGGACAGTGCTGCTGCTGGGGCTGATTCCTGGAATACTTTACAGAAATGCTGCATTATGATATTTATTCTTATAAGAATAGCCTATATTTATTGACTAGTTCTTATGTGCCGGACAATGTTCTTCATGGATCGTACATCTAAGTGTGAGGAGACAGAAAATAAAGTGAAAATGTGAAAATGTATAGCATGATAAATATGATGAGTGCTATGGATAAAAATAAGGCGGGAAAGGGTGGCAGGAATGGCAGAGGTAGAATGAGGGGCTTCAGCTCTCTTATATGAGATGCTCAGAGAACGGCTGAGAAGGTAGCCTGTGTGCAAAGACCCAAAATGACAGAAGACCTGTCATTATTCATAGATTAAAGATTAGAAAACTGAAGTTTAAGATGCTTAAATTACTTCCAAAGCCCACATAGCTAGTAATTGGAATCAGAATTTGAATCAGCCAGTCTAACTTAAGATGGCATTTAAAGATAACAGGATTTTAGATAGAGTTTTAGTATTGCCTTTGAGTAATTTTTTGGAGGGCAAAAAAATAAAAACAAAATTAAAAAAAAAAAAAAACCTAACAAATCACAGAAGCATTACTCAGAGTATTAATGTAAAATGATATTAAAATGGAAGTTTTGGTTGAAGCCCCAATATCCTAGATGCCATACTCAAAGTGAGGTTGAAGGCCACATGGTTTAAAATTTATAAAGTTAGCCCATCTTGAGTTTATTTTTTATGTATGATGAGTGATAGGAATCCAGTTTCATTCTTCTATGTGTGGTTATATAGTTTTCCTATCACCCTGTTTCTGAAATAGGGTGTCCTTTCCCCAGTGTATATTTTTGTCTGCTTTGTCAAATATCAGTTGGTCATAGCTACATGGTTTTATTTCTGGGTTCTCTATTCCGTTCCACTGATCTTTCTACCAGACTTAAATGTAAGACCTGAAACATAAAAATTCTAGAAGAAAATTGTAGGAAAAGCTCTTCTAGACATTGGCTTAGGCAAAGATTTTATGGGTAAGACCCCAAAAGCAAATATAGCAACAACAAAATTAAATAAATGGAACTTAAACTAAAAAGTTTCTGAACAGCAAAGGAAATAATTAACAGTGTAAACAGACAACCTACAGAATGGGACAAAATATTCATGAGCTTTACATCCAACAAAGGTCTGACATCCAGAATCTACAAAGAACTCAAGCAAATTGGCACATAAAAACAACCCCATAAAAAAGTGGGCAAAACGATCCAGCAATCCCACTACTGGGTATTTACCCAAAGGAAAAGAAGTCATTTTATCAAAAAGACACCTGCACTTAAATGTTTATTGCAGCACAGTTCACAATTGCAAAGAATGTGAAATCCACCCCAAGTGCTCATCAATTCATGAGTAGATTAACAAAGTGTTCTATATGTATACCATGGAATACTATTCAGCCATTAAGAAGGATGAATTAAGGCCTTTTGCAGCAATTCGGATGGAACTGGAGAGCATTATCCTAAGTGAAGTATCTAAAGAATGGGAAAACAATCACCACACGTACCCTCTATGAAATTGGAACTAACTGTTGAGCACACATGTGCACAGAGGGAAGTAAAGCTCAGTGGAAATCAAGTGGGATGGGGGTGAGGAAGGGATGCATGAAAACTTCCCTCATAGGTACAATGAATGCTGTCTGGTTGACGGGTACACTTTTAACTCTGACTCAAGCATTGCAAAAGTGAGCCCTATAACCAAAAACATTTGTACCCCTGTAATACTTTGAAATAAAAATAAAAGGTGGGCAAAAGACATGAACAGACTCTTCTCAAAAGAAGATAGACAAATGGCCAGGAAACATAAAAAAATGTTCAACTTCACTAATTATTAGGGAAATGCAAATGAAAACAATGAGATATCACCTTATTCCCATCAGAATTGCTATTATTAAAAAATCAAAATGTAACAGATGTTGGCATGGTTAGGATGAAAAGGGAATGCTTATACAATTGCTATGAAAAGCAGTATGGAGATTCCTCAAAAAACTAAAAGTAGACCTACGATTCAATCTGGCAATCCCACTACTGTGTATCTACCCAAAGGAAAAAGAATCATTTTATAAACAAGACACCTGGACTCAAATGTTTATCACAGCATAATTCACAATAGCATGGATACGGAATCAACCTAAGCGTCCCTTCAACTGATGAGTGGATAAAGAAAATCTGGTGTACTACTCAGCCATAAAAAGGAATGAAATAATGTCTTTTGCAGCAACTTAGATGGAGCTGGAGGCCATTATCCTAAGTGAAGTATCTCAGGAATGGAAAAACAGACACCAGATATCACATATTCTCACTTATAAGTGGGAGCTAAACAAAAGATATATATGGTCATGAAGAGCAATAATGGACATTAAAAACTAAGAAGGCAGAGGGTAGGTGGGGAGTGAGGGATCAAAAACCACGTGTGGAGTAAAATGTACATTATTCTAGTATGGGTACACTGAAAGCCCTGGCTTCAGTATGATATAATTTATACATGTAATGAAAAACATTTGTACCCCATATATTTTTTGAAATAAATATTTAAAAAATAAAATTTATAAAATTAATATGGAATGGGTCAGACAGCATTTATACCCCTTAAAGACATGGAAGATATAAAAGTCCAGGATATTTGAAATTGGGAGAGAAATTTTGGAGACAGATACTAGAGTGTGCTAGTATCCTCCCTAAATAGAGTGAGGGAAGCAGTTCCTAACCTTTGCCTAAGTCTAGTGGAAGGTGGCCTTATACCACCAGAGAACTTAATATATGCCCTTTTAGCTTGGAGGACACAAGCAGTTGGTATCTAATGTCTACCTGGTCTCTCAGCCACAATACTATATTGAATCACCTCGTTGTTTCACTGTTTGCTTTCACCTTTCAGCCTCACTTCTCCAGATTTGAGCGATTCTGTTGGTTCTCTCTATTTGCTTTCCAGACAAGTTATTTCTTAACTAGTGAGTCTTGATTTGGGCCAATACTTCCCTCAATTAAGTCCCTTTGGCATGGTAACTTAAAAGTTCTTCAGTTTTGTGATGTGAGAATGTCATTCTTTGTTGTTTCCAGCACTGGTTACTGTATTTTTTAATGGTTTCACTGATAATTTTAATTGCAATTTTAGGAGGTGGAGAACAGGATTGTCCATATTCAGCCATCTTATCCAGAGGCTGGTCAGATTCATTTAAAAATAAAACTTTCAGAGCAATGGAAGATAAGTTGGAGGGAGCAGCAACTATGAATATCAAGACAGCTATAAAATACTACATAAGGAGGGAGGGATTCAAGAGACTCAGACATAGAATGTGGCTTAGTGACCAAACCAATATGGGGAATTTAGATGAAGGGATTAAACATGACTTGGAAGACTTCTGTATGGTTGCTGGCAATAGTAATGCCATGAATGAAGGTAGGAATCATGGAGGTAGAAGTGATTTGGGTTTGGAAATAATGCAATGAGTGTCAAACACGTTGATTTGAAGGCATCTGGTAAAGAGTAGTAAATATCCAAATGAAATGGACTTTACCAATCTGAGCTAATTTCCAGCTTCAGTACCTTCTAGTTATATGATACTGGGCAAATTATGTAAATTCCATGTCTCTGTTCACCCTAAAGAAGGAAATTGTACCTGCTTTACAGGATTTCTATGATGATTAAATGAGAGCACACATATTTAATGGACATCTAGGACAATTGCTGGCATGTAGCAGTCTTTCAGTAAATGATCTATAACTCTTGACAATACTAGAATATCTAGGGGACTATAGCTTAGGATAGAGGTGGGGAGTTGCGGATTAAAATTTATATTGATCAATAGTTGTTAATTGGACCCAATGAGGTAGATCAGAAGGGATAAGATTGTCCAGGGTGATTGAGTTACTAGAACTAAATGAGAAGGAACAAAGACCCAAAAAGCTTGAGAAAGAAATTTAAAGGGGTTGTATAGGTAGGAAGAAAAATAGGTAAGAGTGATTTTGAAGGAACCAAGGTGGAGAAAGTTTGAAGAACATATATATTAAGTACATACCATGATGCAGATATAATGGTAAGCCCTGGGCATATGTATGTAATTAAAGTACAGCTTCCAAGAAGCTTAAAGTCTTGCTAGCAGATGGAAAGAGGCTTATAAGGCAAATGTTTCCATTGACAAATGTGAAGATACAGTGGGGGACATAAAAGTAAATTAAAATGGGTAGGCAGTAGGGAGCCGGGGAGTCGATGCTTCATTTAAATATTGAAAAATGTTAGATTTTTTTTTTCTCTATACAAACAGGGTTGAGAAAGGGCATGGGTAGCATTCGCATAGAGAGAGCAGTACAATCAAAATCACTAAGGTGTTAAACAACATAACTTGCACTGGAAACTGTAAGACGTTTTGTGTAAATGGAATGTAGGATGCAAAGGATGTGGTGTGGGGAGCTGTTCAGGAGATGGTGCTGCAGAGGTGGCCAGAAAACTACCTCATATTCCTTAATTATGTATTTTGTCCTCTAGGCAGTGGATGCCCATTGAATACCCATTGAAGGGTTTTCAGCATAGGGGAAAGATGTGGGAGGGAGAAGAGCAGTGTTACTTGATTGAACTTGCATTTGAAATGATTATTTTTAGAAGTGTGGAGGATGGATTGAATGTGTGCTAGACTAGATTCCAAAAGGCAAGTTGAAAGACTTTATGAATAGTCCAGCTGAGAGACTGTGAGGGCTGAACTAAGATAGTAATAATCTTAGAGCTGTGAAGAGGCTATGATGTGGTGAATGAGAGAGAAAAGACTAGATTGACCTTCAGACCTGTGGGCTGGGTGACTGAATGGTCACAGTAACCACAATAGAGAACGCAGGAGGAGGAGCAACTGGGGCTGGAGGGATGGAGTTGATATATGTGGTCAACAGTGTCATTTAAAACTGCAGAGAGACTGGGTTAGGATGATAACTGAACGGAGACCATTGACTTGGGCAATCTGGAAACTGTCAGTGTCATCTGAGAATAATTTTGGTAAAATTGACAGAAGAGGAAGCCAAATTATAGTGCATTAAGGAATGAATTGGAGGTGAAAAAGCAAAGATAGTTGATATGGACTACTTTGTCAAGAAGCTTAATAGTGAAAGGAACTGGAGATGTGAACTTGTAGTTTGTGGAGACATCAGGTTTTTGGGAAGGTTGGTTTAAGGTGTGAGAGAAGTGAGTACGTAGGTTTCCCAGTAGAAAGAAGAAAGGAGGATGTTAAATCTATAGAGCAAGGAATAGGAAGGAGGGAAGGAATCAAGAACATGGGGGTGGATTCACCATCTGAGACATGAGAGAAGGGGTAATGAGAGGTAAAGGCAGGTGTAAGGCTGAGAAGAGAAAAGCAGAAAAATTTAATGTCTTATGAAATACTAATTCTCTGAAATTGGAGACAGAGCCCCTATACGGGGTGATGCTGAAATCAGGGCTTATGTTAGTGATTAAAATTTGGAATAGCTATTGTGCAGATGAAAAAGGGAATCAATCATGGATAAACACAAGACTTTAAAACAATGTGATGACCCATGAGCATATTAAATATTAACGATAACTTGTAACGGAGTTGAGGCTGTGCAGTTTTCCGAGTGACTATGACCCAAGGGTTGGGGTACAGTAAATAGATGGTTGTATAGACACAGATTTGAAAATTGGCAGGTTAAGTGGAGAAGAAGGAAAATGCACCTGGAAATTAAAGAGTGTTAACCATTATTTAGCAGCCCAACTATAAGAATAGAATTTAAAAATCTCATTAATATTTGGTCTTGATAGTCAATGTATTTACCACAGTCTGAGAGTGAGCTACTTTCTTATACATGAAAAATAATATCTTGGATAAAGTTTTCTTTTAAAAGTACTGACAACACTCCCTGTGTTGCTATATTGGGGAGGACTGATGAAATGCTCTAACTAATAGAGCACAATGAATAACAGGGTGAGTACAACAGTTACAACATCCTGGGTTTAAATCCTACTTGGTCACTTACTAGCTCTGAGACTTTGGATAATGCAGTCATCCTCTTTGTGCTTCAGTTTCATCATATATTTTAAAAGAACAATTAAAAATATTCTCTCTTTCGGAGTCACTGTGATGATTAAATGGCTGGTATAAGCAAAGTTTTTAGCTCAGTGCTTAGAACATTGTAATTTCTCCACGAATGTATGTTAGCTTTGTGTCAGTCAACTATTGTCATAGTAATGTTGTGTAACAAACCTCCACCAAATTTATTGTCATGTCATGGCAAGGTTTTAATTTTCTCACTCATAAGTGGCTCTGCTTTAGGCTGTGGTTCAGTTCCAAGCTTTGAGATAAGTTCAGGTTTGCCCCTCATGCCTTATTCTGAGGTCCAGCCTAACGGGACACCGGATAGCTGGGTTAGGTGTGTGTGTTGATCGCAGGGGTTCAGGTGCAAGCTAAGCCATGCAAGCACATTTAAAACTCTGCAGCAAACCATGTGCTCATATTTCATTGGCCAAAGCAAGGCACATGGGTCAGCATAAAGGCAATGGAGGTGGGGAGTATACTCTGACCAAAGGAGAAGGGAAAGTAAACAAAACCCCAATTTATCATAGCTTTGTTAGCCATGACATCTCAACATTCTCTCTCTCTCTCTCTTTTTTTTTTTAATGAGCAAGGGACAATAACCCTCTGCTGAAATAGTATGATTATTTTTAAATGCAACTTCCACAAATCAGGTTTAAGAGAAATGTTGGTTTTATAACTGAATGAAAATGATTGACTAAAGAACATTTTCACTTGATATCTAACATAATTTCAGAATCTCTGATATCCAGTATGTTGGCTTACTCAATATAAATGAAGACTGAGTGTCTCGATCTCTCTGGTCTTTTTCTGCTATTAAACTGTTGTTTTCCTTCTATTGCTTTTTCTTAAGAAAAACTTTACTGAGGTATAATTTACATGCAATAAAATTCACCCAATTTAAGGGTGAATTAAGTTAAATGAGCTTGAAAAATGTATAGTAATGTAACTAAAACCGCAATAAAGATAAGAATATTTCCATCATTCTCCAAAAGATCTCTCCTGCCCCTTTGCAGTCATTTCCTCCCAACAGTCCCATGCCTAGGTAGCCACAGATTTGTTTCCTATCATTATAATTTTACCGTCTCTAGAATTTCATATAAATAGAATTGTACAACTCTCTGTGCCTGGAGTTTTTTTTTTATTTTTTATTTTTTTTCACTGATATGTTCATTCCTTTTTATTGCTGAGTGGTATCCCATTGTATGGATATACCACAACATGTTTATCCATTCACCTGTTAAGAGACATTTGGGTTGTTTCCAGATTTTGCCTATAATTAATAAAGCTATGAACTTTGCATGCAAGTCTTTGTGTTTTTATTTCTCTTGGGTAAACATGTAGGAGTGGTATTATTGCATTGTATGTTACATGTATGTTTAACTTTTAGAGAAACTGCCAAACTACTTTCTAGAGTGGCTGTACCATATTACTTTCCAATCAGCACCATATAAATATTCTAGTTGCCCCATACCCTTGCCGTGTATAGTATCATCAGTCTTTTTAATTCTGACAGATATGTAGTGTACTCTCATGACTTTTAATTTGCATTTCCTTAAAGGCAAACAATATTGAACATCATTTTATTTGCTATTTTCATATCTTTCTTGGTGAAGTATCTGTTCAAACCTTTGCCTATTTTAAAACTGTATTGTTTGTATTCTTATTATTCAGTTGACAAAACTCTTTATATGTGTTGAAAACAAGTTCCTTATCAGATTTATGATTTTTAAGATTATTCTCTGTGGCTTGCCTTTTAATTTTTCTAACATTATCTTTTAAAAGAGAAACTTTAAAAATTTTTGACAAAGTCCAGTTGTACAATTTTTTTTGTATGTATGAGTTATGGTTTTTGTGTTCTACCTAAGAAATCTTTGACTATCCCAAAGTCAGAGTCACAAAGAGTTCTTCCTGTGTTTCATTCTAGAAGTTTTATAGTTTGACTCTCACATTTTAGGCTAGCATCCATTTCAAATTATTTTGTATATGGTATAAGGAAGGTTCATGTTCTATTTTTTTTTCCATATCGATTGTCTAGAACCATTTTTTGAAAAAGACTCTAGCTTCCTAATTGGATTACCTTGTCCTCTTTGTTAATTGACTGGAGGGACTTCTGGCGTGACAGCATGAGAAGCTCAGCAGACTCACTCCCTAGCAAAACTGGTGAAGATAATTAAAAAATATTACACCAATTAATGTCTCTGAAAATGGTCCTAAGGATATTTAAGTAATAAGTAAATAAAGAAATATTTATTCAAGAGAATCTATATTTTGTTAAGAACAGTGAGACTCTGTGGTGTCTGAACTGAGACCCATTCTGTCCTGTCCCCTCTCCCATCTCAGTGGGTTGGAAACTCCACTCCAGATTGATGCAGTCAAGAACACAGAGCTCTTTCTCCCTACAGCTCTCAGTCAGGGGGCTATCTTTTGCTAGAGACATCAGCCTTTCTCATCCTGCCATAGCTACCTGTTGATGAGACTAAGTTCTGAGTGAGTGTGGCTGAGAAAGGTAGAGTTCCTTTCGGCCAGAGCCCTCTTCATGGTATGCAAGCTCTATCTTGGTTGTGGCACTGCTGATAATACTGGGGTGCTGGTCATCCTTGCCTTGCCCTGGGAGGTGGTGGTTGCCCCCTGGATGAAGCAAGC
The DNA here is from genome assembly GCA_963574885.1 of Lepilemur ruficaudatus. Classification (NCBI taxonomy): domain Eukaryota; kingdom Metazoa; phylum Chordata; class Mammalia; order Primates; family Lepilemuridae; genus Lepilemur; species Lepilemur ruficaudatus. The sequence continues at coordinate 44,756 of CAUYRT010058723.1, read as the reverse complement.
TGAAAACATTGGAGGCTACTGTCCACCTTCTACTTGCCCTGGCCCCAATGAGCACTCAGCTCCTAAAGCAAGGATGTCACTTAGATTGTGTCATTTTCTGCACCCCTAGCTCCAGGGTCTTGACTCAGGGATTTTTGCCTGAGAAGAGAAGCAGAGGCCCTGGGAAGGAGATAGCTTAGAGGAGCCCACCTGGTGTCAGTGCAAGTCCCAAATACTGACCTTGGGAACTCTTCGTTCAAAGGAACTCAAATTCAATCGATTAGTTTGTAGAACAATTTAGGTACCAGGACATTATTGAAAACAATAATATGTCAATCAGCCGGCAATTAGTGTAGCTGAACAGCTGGATATGGTCAGAGAAGGTGACAAAGAGAGTCCTGCCAAAATCACTGTCACACCAGTGACTGGTAACATATGTATACAAAGTTGCAAAGCTGTTTTAGGAGCAACATCAGAGGTTTAACACTTCAGGGGGAAAATAGACATCAGTAAAATAATCCAGCCAGTCATTAAACAAATAAGCATATAATAATAATCTCCAGAGTGGGGGGAGGTTACCCAGATTTGCTACAATATATTACCTAAAATGTCCAGTTACCAACAAAACTTCACAAGACACGAAAGAAGCGGGAAAATACGAACTATACACTGTAAATGTAGCAGGCAAAATAAACTGCCTGGGAGAGTGGTCAGATGTCAGACTAACAGACAAAGAATTCAAAGTAGACAATATAGATATGCTCAAAGAGCTAAAGGAGACTATGACTAAAGAAGTAAAGGAGGGTGTGACAATAATTTTGCAGCCAATAGAGAATATTGTTGAAGAGATGGAAATGATAAAAAAAAAACAACCACCAAATAGAAATTCTGGAATTGAAAAGTACAATAACTAAAATGAAAAATTCACTCCAGGGACCTCAACAATAAAATTTAAACTACCATAAGAAAAAAATAGCAAACTTTGAGATAGATTGATAGACATTATACAATCTGAAGACCAAAGAGAAAAAGAATGAAGAAAATGAACAGACTCCCAGAGAAAGGTGGAACACCATTGAGCACACTAAGCATATGTGCAGTGGGAATACCAAGAGAGGAAGGAAAGAAGTAGAAAAATATTTGAAGACATAATGGCTGAAAACTCTTCAAATGCATTGAAAAATAATAATCTGCACATCTAGAAAGCTCAATGAGATCCAAATTGGATAAAGAGATTCATAAACAGACACATCATAGTAAAAATGCTTAAAGCCCAAGGAAAAGAGAAAAATCTCTTTTATTGAATTCTTCTATGTCTAAATTGGTAAATACTACATGTGCACCTGAATAGAATGTGTGTTCTGCAACTTTTGGGGAGAATGCTATGTAACTGGTATGCATACAATTGATGTTCCAGTGGGGTGGGAAGTAGAAATAATATTTGAAAAAATAATGGCCACATTTTTCCCAAATTTGATGAAAATTATATACCCACAGATTCAAGAACTCAGTAAATACTAAGCAAAAGAAACAAACACCCCAAGGCACATCATATTTAATTTACTGAAAACTAGTGGTACAGTGAAAAACTTACATCCAAAATAGAAAAATACTCACTATTTACAGAGAAACAAAGATGAGGATGACAGTGGACTTCTTATAACTATTCTACCCAGAAGACAATGGGCTATCTTTAAAGTGCTTAAAAAAATAGCTGTTGATCTAGAATTTTATACTTAGAAACATAATCTTTTAAATATGAAGATGAATAAAAACTTTTTTATACAAAAAAAGTATGAAGGATTTACTCATATTTTCCTGTCAAAGATGTCCATATCCTAATCCCCAGACCCTGTAAAGAGCTTGCTTTTGCTTTATATGGGCATACCTTGGACATAATGTGGGTTCCATTCAGACACCCTCAAAAAGTAAATATTTTAGTAAAGCAAGTCACATGAATTCTTTGGTTTCTCAGTGCATGTGAAAGTTACATAGAGACTATGCTATAGTCCATTAAGTGTGCAATAGCAGCATGTTTTTAAAAATGTCCACACCTTAATGAAAAATACTTCATTGCTAAAAATGCTAATGATCATCTGAGCCTTCAGCAAGTCCTAATCTTTTGGCTGGTGGAGGGTCTTGCCTTGATGTTGATGGCTCCTGACTGATCAGGGTGGTGATTGCTGAAGGTTGGGGTGGCTGTGGCAATTTCTTGAAATAAGACAGCAATGAAGTTTTCCACACTGATTAACTCTTCCTTTCACACAAGATTTCTCTATAGCATGCAATACTGTTTGATACCATTTTACCCACAGTAGAACTTTTTTCAGAACTGGAGTCAGTTCTCTCAAATGCTGCTGACGCTTTCTCAACTAAGTTTATGTAATATTCTAAATCCATTGTGCCATTTCAATAATGTTCATAGCATATTCACCAAGAGTAGATTTCATCTCAAGAAACCCTTTCTTCGTTCATCCATAAGAAGCAACTCCTCATCTGTGCAAGTTTTATGATGAGATTGTAACCATTCAGTCACATCTTCAGGCTCCACTTCTAGTTCACTTGATACTTCCACCACATCTGCAGTTCCTTCCTTCACTGAAGTCTTAAAACCCTCAAAGTCATCCATGCAGGTTGGAATAAACATTTTCCAAGCTTCTGTTGGTGTGGATATGTTGATATTCTCCCATGAATCATGAATGTTCTTAATGGTGAATTCTTTCTGGAAGGTTTTCAATTTACTTTTCCCAGATCCATCAGAGGTACCACTTTCTATGGAAACTCTAGCCAGATGACGTGTATTTCTTAAATAATAAGACTTGAAAGTCAAAATTACTCCTTGATCCATGGGTTACAGAAAGGATGTTGTGTTAATAGGCATGAAAACAACATTAATTTCTTTGTACATCTCCATCAGATCTCTTCGTGATCAGATGCATGGTCAATGAGCAATAATAATTTCAAAGGAATCTTTTTTTTCTGAGCAATAGGTCTCAACAGAGGGTTTAAAATATTCAGTAAATCATGCTATAAACAGATATGCTGTCATCCAGGCTTTGTTTTTCCACATATAGAGCACAAGTAGAGTAGATTTAGCGTCATTCTTAAGGGCCCTAGGATTTACAGAATGGTAAATGAGCATTGGCTTCAACTTGAAGGCAATAGCTGCAGTAGCTCCTAACAAGAGTGAGCTTGTGTTTTGAAACTTTGAAGTCTGACATTGACTTCTCTCTAGTTATGAAAGTCCTAGATGACATTTTTTTCCAATAGAAGGCTGTTCATGTACATTGAAAGTCTGTTTTTTAGTGTAGTCCTTCATCAATTATCTTAGCTAGATCTTCTGGATAACTTGCTGCAACTTCTCCACCAGCACTTGCTGCTTCAGCTTATGTTATAGAGATGGTTTCTTGCTTTAAACTTCAAAAACCTAAGATAACTTCAGATTTTTTCTTCTGCAGCTTCCTCACCTCTCTCCAGCCTTCATAGAATTGAAAAGAGTTAGGGCCTTTCCCTGGATTAGGCTTTGATTTAGGCATTGTTGTGGTTGGCTTGATCTTCTGTCCAGAGCACTAAATCTTTCTTTGTATGAGCAACAAGGCTGTTTGACTTTCTTATCATTTGTGTGTTCACTGGAACACAAAAGTTCCTTCAAGAACTTTTCCTTTGCCTTTACAGCTTGGCTAACTGTTTTGCCCAAGAAGCCTAGCTTTCGGCCTATCTCAGCTTTCAACATGCCTCTCTCATAAGTTTAACCATTAGCTTTTGATTTAAAATGAAATATGTTACTCTTCCTCTCACTTGAACACTAGAGGCCATTGTGGAGTTATTAACTGGCCTAATTTCAATGTTGTTGTGTTTCAGGTACTAGGGAGGGCCAGAGGAAAGGAAGAGAGCTAGGGCAATGGGTGGTTGGTGGAGCAGCCAGAACACACAACATTTATCAATTAAGTTCACCAACTTACATGATGGTGATTTGTGATGCTTCCAATTACAGTAGTAACATCAAAGATCACAGATCACCATAAAAATAATAATAGTGAATAAGTTTGAAATATTGTGAGAATTATCAAACTGTGACACAGAGATACAAAGTAAGCATGTGCTGTTGGAAAAAAGTGTGCGGATAGGCTTGCTCGATGCAGGGCAGGGCTGTGACGGAACTTCAATTTGTAAAAGGTGCAATATCTTTGAAGAGCAATAAAACAAAGAGCCATGAAGTGAAGTGCAGTAAAGTGATGTATGTCTGTATAGCAAGAAGGGTTTCACAGGTGATTAAATTAAGATTCTTGAGATGAGGAAATTATCCTGGATCATTTCTGTGGGTCCAGTGAAATTACAAGGGTCCTTATGAGAAGGAGGCATGGGGGTAGTGTAATAAAAAGCAATGCCATAACAGAAGCAGAGGGACAGAAAGATATGTAATGACAGAAGCAGAGATCTGAGTGATGCTGCCATGAGCCATGGAATGTGGGCAGCCTTTTGAAGCTAGAAAAGGCAAGGAATGAATTCTCTCCTAAAGTATCCAGAAGGAATGAAGACTATGACACCTTAACTTTAGTCATGTATGTCCCATGAATGTCAGTACATTTCAGAATCCATTTTAAGTTTCTAACCTCCAAAAGAGTAAGATAAATTTGCATTGTTCAAGCCACTAAGTTTGTGGTAATTTATTACAGCAGAAATAGGAAGCTAAAGTAGATTTTGGGTCTTGAAGTGAGGTTGTACTCTAACAAATACCTAAAAATGTGGAAGTGCCTTTTGAATTGGGCAGTGGGTAGAAGCTGGAAGAATTCTGAAGAGCATGATAGAAAAGTATAGATTTCTGTGAACTGACTATTAGTAGAAATATAGATATAAATGACTCTAAATTGAGGGCTCAGGAGTAAGTAAGGAAGTAAGTAACATTGTAAAGAAAACCTATATTGTCTTAGTGTTAACAGAACTCATGAGGGCTCAGAAGGAAATGAAGGGTTCTTTGTTATTTGGCGGCAGAAGATGTAGCAGAATTTTGTCCTATAGTTATGTGGAAAATAGAACATATAAACCATGAACTTGGTTGGATGTTTAGCTGAGATTTCCAAGCAAAGTGAAGACGTGGCTTGGTTTCTTGCTGCTTATAATGAAATGTGAAAACAAAGAAATAGATTATTAAACAAAAGGCATCCAGGACTTGATGATTTAGGAAATTATCTATCCAGCTCTCAAGAGATGCTAAAATTAGAAGATTTAATTACAGGAAAGTGTGCTCTGTAGAGAAAGCCAAGGATTTGGCCAAGCAGCCTTTTGCTAATGCTTTGGAGGAACTTTGAATAAAGGTCAGTATTTCAATGACACAGAGGGCTATTTGAAGAGATTGAGTGTATGACGCATTGATTCCCTCCTACATCTCAACAGAAGCCAGGAATAAAGATGGGATTTTCCAGCATTTATTTGTGGGAGAGATGCTTGTTCAGTGGAGTAAATCCCTGTAACATACATGAGAGACCCACAAAGTTCTTGAGAATGTTGTATCAGCAGAAACACCGCCAGCTTGGACTGAAAGAGACAGAACAAAATGAAAAAGATTGTTGGACTTTCAAAATTCCCCAGTCAGGAAACATGCTAATAAAATTACTCAGCTTTAAACACATGCTACCCTTCGTGAAAAAGACATCTTTGAGGTCAGAGCAGGAGGCTCCCCTGATGGTGGAGCCCCCAGCCACAGAGAATTATTCCTAGGTTTTGAAACCCAATGGAGTTTTCCCAGTTGGATTTCAAAATTTCATGGGAACAGTGACCGCTTCCTTTCTTCTATTTTCTTCTTTTTGAATGAGAATGTCTGTATTGGGTATCCTATGCCTGTGCCACCATTATACTTTTTGAGCAGATAACTTGTTTTCTAGTTTTGCAGATCCACAGATGGAGAGGTATTTTGCTCCAGGATAGATTATATCCAGAACCACACTCAGAGATGATTTAGATGATGAGATTTGGGACTTTTGAGCTGTTGAGATTTAGATAATTTGTTAGACTTGAATTTATGGTATAATCGGTTAAGACTTTTGGGGCCCTTGACTTCTCCTTCCCTTATCTGACTCGGACCCTTCTGCCTTTTTCTTCTACAATTACATTGGGTCTACCCAGGTACTAATACTTTAGATTCATACAGACCAAAGACCTGAAATAAATATCACTCATAACTGTATATATATCCCTCAAGGGTACATCATAATTAACAAAAGCCCACATATTTGAGCTTAACTGATTAGTCACTATCTTTCCCCCACCTCCTTCAATTATAATAATAATCTCTGAATCTCAGGATCTTTAACTTAATCATAGCTGTGTAGATCCTTTTGCCATGTATGGCAAAATATTCACAGGTTCTAGTGATTAGGATGTAGACATCTTCAGAGGGCTTATTATAAGCCCCAAACTATTATAGAAACAACCCAAATGTCCATCAACAAATGAATAGATAAATAAATTGTGGATTTCTAAGCAATAAAAAGAAATGAGCTATTGATATACATAACAACATGGATGAACCTCAAAATGGTTTTGAAGAAAAGAAATCAGGCAAAATAGAGTACATGCTCTATAATTCTACTTATATAAAAAAATTCTGGAAAATGGAGACTAATCCATCATGATGGAGAGCAAATTAGTAGTTGTCTGTCTACTGGGGGTAGGAGAGGAGATGGGAGGGACAGGAGAGAGATTAAAAAGAGCATGAGGAAACTTTGGAGGGATGATTCTTTTGTTATATTATTTGTGGTGATGTTTTATATGCATATGTGTACATATGTCAAACTTATCAAATTGAACACTTAGCACATGTGCCATTTTTACATGTCAATTATGTCTCAGGAAAACTGTTAACAATAGAGAAAGAAAACACAGCCTATACACTTATTGGCTAGCTTTGGCCTAGAAAAGCATAGACAGGTAGAATAAGGAAGTTAGATATAGATTCCTTTGGACCAGTCATTGGCTATGGGGCCTTTGTTTGTTGATTCCTGGATTTTTCAGCCTGGGTAGTAGGAGGAGTTGGGAGGTTATACAAAAGTAATTAACTTAAATCAAACTGAATTATAATTGAAGGAAGTGGATGAAAGATAGTGACTAATCAGTTAAGCTAAATATGTGGGTTTTTGTTAATTATGATGCACCCTTGAGGGATAGATACAGTTACGAGTGATAATTATTTCAGGTTTTTGGTCTGTATGAATCTAAAGGTACATATGTAAATAAACTGAAATACAAACAGGGACTTTGGGAAGCAATTCTTACTTGCATTGTGTTTTTGGCTCTTATTAGATATAAACTGAAAGGCCTAGAGATATATTCTTCCATATAACTAGGGCAGGGTATGGAAGAACCCCTTGTAATGAGGGAAGTGGCCTCTGTATTGGAGCATCATGAAGAGAATAAAGTGGCTCTTGGTTCTTCCTTCCATGACATGCCTTACCTAACCCATTCCTCCATGGAACACACATATGCATCATATAGATTGAGATCTCAGTCAAGACTTGGACTAGATTTGTCATCTTATCTGTTTATTTTGACCTATAAAGTTTAGATTAGTCACATAGAATCAAAGTGCTGTCATTTCTTTAATCATCCTTGGAGGCATGGACCATAAAGCTTTGGTTTCACCGTGGAATTATCTGTGTCTTGATGGTATTACTTCCAATTTTCTTCCAATTAGTGTACTGTCAATATCACATTATTGACAATGTGCACTGGTTTAAAGTCAAAAGGAAGTCCAGTGGAATGACAGTCATGATGAGGCCTTGTCTTCTGTATGGCACAATGTCAACATCGTGAGTAAAATGCTTTCCCATTGTGGTTATGGCTCAGATTCTTATTGGATCAAGTTTTTAACAGTCATTTCAATAGTAGCCTGAGATGTAATATTAGATCTCAGTTGAATCAAGTTTAGAAAGTAGATGCCATGATAGGGAAAATACATAAACCTCATTATGGAAAATCCATGCAGTTATTCTTGGTTCAATTAAAAGTGTAAGACTATATCTGAGAAAATTGGGCTTGGTCATTGAGCCCATTTTGTTGAGGGGAAGTGATACTATGAATTCTCCTCCTAGAGATGGAGGGTCGGAACAGTGAAATAGAAACCCAGAAAAAGGAAACACTGTTTTCTTAGAGTTGTGCATTGTGATGTCATCAGTGCATGGGGTCCAGCCCACATTTTTTCCGCTATTATGAACTAGTGCTATTGTCAGCTGATGGAGTGTGTGATAATATTACATTCCTCTGGACCAGGCATGGTGGCTCACACCTGTCATCCTAGCACTCTAGGAGATGGAGTGGAAGGATTGCTTGAGGCCAAGAGTTCCAGGCCAGCCTGGGTAACATAGTGAGACCCTGTCTCTACAAAAAAAAAATTAAAAATTAGCCTGACATGGTGTAGTGTGTGCCTATAGTCCCAGCCACTCAGGAGGCTGAGGCAGGAGGATCACTTGAGCCTTGGAATTCATGGTTACAGTGAGCTATGATTTGGCCACTGTACTCTAGTCTGCAACCCAGCAAGACCCTGTCTCTTAGAAAAATTAATTTCCATTTATCTCATCCTTTTTTTTTTTTTGAGAACTCTTCTGAAAGAACCACTGTTGATTCCTTGAGTCTTGACCTCTTCTATGTCTGTTATAGTATGCTGAAAAGCCCATTATGGATTTTGAGATTTCAAGAAATAGAGTTCTGAATTTTAGCTATACCATTTGCTAGCTGGCAAAGTTGGAAAAGTTACCTAATTCTCTCTGGATATTATTATCCTCTTCTTTTAATACCTCCATCATCTGTTGTTGTGAGCCTTAATTGAATTAGCATTAAAATTTGTAAAGCCTGTAGCACTGTGCCTGAGACATAGTAGCCATTTAATAAAAGTTGGTTCCTTCTCTTACCACATCCCACACACCTTCAAACATAGTTACACCCTCAGGTGTCAGAGCAACTGCTTCAAAATCTGCTCAAAGTATTTTAGATTAAAATTACCTGATGCTTGCTGATGTACATTCCAGCACCCACGGTTGTTTTTATAGTGTGAGTCATTCCATGGGTACAGCATACAGGTGTCATTGGAATGATTTAAGGATTTACCTTTAGTATGTCTTTGTCCAATCTCCTGACCCTCCACACACGAGTGTGCTTCTGTGCACACACACACCCCTGGCAGTACTCATGACATCTCCAAAATAATATTGAGCCACTAAATTTGCTCCTTAGTTTTTTCACATTCTGCTTACCAAGAAGAATGATTCAAAAATTTCCCAGAACAATTAATAAAGAGTTTAGGATTCAAAATAATATTAATTATAATCTTTAATCAATATACATTTATTTTATTTAATGGCTTTGTAAGTGACTAATGAGCCCTTTACCGTAGATGTATGGCTTCCTGTTGAAACATTTATAGGATAGGATCTGTGGTAGGTGGAATAAGAGCTCCCAAAGCTATGCAGGTCCTAGTTCCTGGAAACTGAATGTTACCTTATATGGCAAGAGGCTTTGCAGGTGTGATTTAAATTAAGGATTTTGAAATATGGAAATGATTCTGGTTTATCTTGGTGGTCCCTAAATATATTCACAACTTCCTTATGAGAGGGAGGCAGAGGGAGAGTAGACTACAGAAGAAAGAAGGAAAGTGATGATAGAAAAAGATGCTACACTTTGAAGATGGAGGAAGGGGCCACGAGCCAGAGACAGCAAGGAAGACTGGTAGCCTCTAGAAGAGGCAAGAAACCAGATTTCCCCTGGAGACTGCAGAGAAAGCAGCCCGGCCAACACCTTGGCTTTAGCCCAGTGAAACTGATGTTTGATTTCTGACTTCTAGAACTGAAAAAGAATACATTTGTATTGTTTTAAGCCACCAAATTTGTGGCAATTTATTACAGTAGCAAAGGAAACTAATACAGGATCTGAATGGTACCTATTGAGAATGACGTAAGCCCTAGTCCTCCATGCAGGGTTAAATAAGAACTATATGTGTTCAGTCATTTGCCCCATATGCTTTATTCATGACATCAGGTCATTAAAGAGAGACTTCCGTGCTGATGTGTTCTGTCATTTCCAACCCCTTGTCACCAACTTTCTAGATAGCAAGGCTGCTGTTGTTGAATCTCATATTTTTCTTGTGAGTCCTGCTCAGTTGAATCTGGCTTGCAAGCGTTATTTCATGATGGAGACAGCTTGTCCAGTCGTGACAGCTGCGAGAAACTCGGTGCTGACAGACTCAGACCCCCACGTTAACCTCCGCGTCACTTACACAAGTTTTGATAAGTGACAGGCTGTCTCTGCGATTGCCCATTCAGCTCATTGTTCTTCAGGTGAATGATCCACAGCTGCATATGGATTCTCTTTGGAAAGTTTCCCCACACGTACACACAGTTTCTGAGTCAGAGGGATAGGACATCTAAACAACAAATAACTACATTTTTTTCTTTAAAAATATAGTTGTGATAACGCTAAAGCAGGAAAGCCTGTGAGAGCTGGGAGGGGGACAGTCAAATGGGTACCGCTGCCTACCTCGTTGTCATACCATTTTTTTCTGCTTCTGTAATTCAGCTCCCTGCTGCCCTTTCTTCCTGTGCAATAATATATACGCGGTGAGCCTCACCATTTTGCCACCCACACATCACCTTTTATTCTAGATTAAAAGCAAAGGGAAATTTCCTTTCCATTTTCCAGAAAGTAGGGTTTGTTAAATATTTAATGTGTTATAATTAGAATGTATGCTTTTTTGGAGGGTTAAAAACTTGATTCTTTTCTTCTACTGTTACATTTTATTAAATAGAAGATTTCTATTTTGTGTTACCTCTTATGACTTTTTCCTCTAAAATACTGATGTGAATATTACTTTGCCTTTTGGGTGACATTTGATTGACACTGCTATAAATAGCAATTTGTGTAAGTTCCTTAATATTTGGGAGATAATTTTATGACTTCTGGATGATGTAGCCCAGAATAGAGTCAACTGAGGTTGCCGGGCTGAACTTTAGGTGTAGCGACATCAACTTATGTGGCCAAATGATGCAAACTTAGCCAGATATTGGGCCTTCACAACCAGGTTCATACCTCCAACAAGCAGAAGAAAACAATCTTCATTTTATAACACTCAAGACTTGGTAAGGCGCTGAAATCACGGTCTCTTCCAACTCCTTTATTAGTCTATTGACATATGGAATATTACCACAAATTTAGTGGCTTAAGCAAAATAATTTATCATTTCAATTTATGTGTCAGGAATGCAAGTGTGGCTTGGGACTTCTGTTTCAGGTTCCCTCATAAGACTGTAATCAAGGTGTTCACTAGGGCTGGGGTCTCATCGGTGGCTTGACCAGGGAAGGATCTGCTTCCAAGCTCATATAGCTGTTGGCAGGATTCAATTCTTTGTGTTTTGTCAACTGAGGACCTCAGTTCCTTGCTGGCTGCCCTCAGTTCTTTGATTGAGGGCCTCCATTTGGAAGCTTGCCTTAGACCCTTACCACATGGCCTCTCTGTGTGGCAGCTTACATCCCTGAAGTCAGAGAGGGAGAGATTCAACAGAGAGGATCTGTTAGCAAAATGACAGTTACAGTCTTATGTAATGTAACCATGGAAGTGACATGCTATCATCTTTGCCACGTTCTATCAATTATAAGCAAATCATAGGGTCCGCCTACACTCAAGAGGAAGGGATCACACAAGGGCATGAATACTAGGAGGCAGGGATAATTGGGGGTCACCTTAGAGTCTGTCTACTATAGGAAGGAAGGAACTTCCTAACACAGAAGGAAGTTATAAGACGTTACCAAGTATTCCATCTTACCCAAGAGTAATCATGGGTAAGAATTGATGCTTTAAATTTAGGCAGCTGGTGCCATTTTTTGGGACTCAGCCTGTCTGTATGAAGATGCTGTAATAAATCTCCTAACTCTCAAAAAAAAAATAAATTTAGGTAAATTATATAACACCATATGAAAAGGAATAATGTTGTTAACTATGTCTGACATGTGGTAGGGACTCAATAATTGTAGAATAAAACTTATGCTAGATTTGCAGGACTCTATACTTAAACAGCTTTAGCTGCCATTATTTCATTTCCTCCTTACAACAGCTCCGTGAGGGAGGTAAGGCAGGCATTCCCATGTTATAGAAGTAGAAAACCGTGGTAACAAAACTAGTAACTACAAAGGCTGGGATTCAAATTTGTTGCCTTTCTGCTGTCATTTTTCTTTTGGAGTCTTTGGAGTTATGGGGAGGTTGCTGTGAACTTCAGCAGACTCAAACCAGGCAGGATTTCTCAAGCCCTTTCTGCCATAGCACAGTTATGGAATGCATTTTGTCTTTCAGTTTTAGTCAAAATTTTAATTTGAAAGGATCTGATAGTGTCAAATATTCCTATCATTTTTTATTAATGATTTTAAAAGCACTATTCTTCCCTTCTTCCTTTCATTCTCCCAACTCTTTCATCTCCTTTATCCAATTATCTGGATACTTGTCTTTATGTCTCTAAGCTATTTGTTTTGCACTTTTTTAATTTTTCAGTTTTAGATATTATCAACTGATGTTCTGCTATGGAAGATAGATTCATCTCTCCCCAAGCCCCCACCAGTGCAGTGCCCCACACAAGCACACACGTTTCCCATTATTATCCCTCCGGTATGTTAATTGCATAATTTGGGTTAGATCAATCTTCTCTATTTACTTATCATGTTTGCTGACAGACATTATTTATAATGTTACTGATCTATACACTAAACTCTGATTTCTTTTTATTTCCATTATAATTTTTGTTTCCCCTGGAGACCATAACTCTCTCCTTTTTCATTGTGATTAATTTTGTATGTATATATTGTCAATTTAATTCCAATCCCATCTTTTCTCAACATGTTCAGATCCATCAGGTATTCTATACATTTCCTATCTCTGAAGAATCTCACCTGGGCCTTTGTATTTGCTTAAGTGTGGGCTGGTCACCTTCTATTTCTTTTGCATAGGTGCCAACCTTGGAGCTCTTCACTGTCATTTGGGGATTCCTATTGCCTCTGTTCTATGTTGGATATCCTGCTTTCTCTATCTCATGCCTTCGCTTGTTTTATGGTGCTCATCTCCCAGTAATTTCCTGAAAATGTCTTTATTATATCCTTACCTTTGATTGATAGTTGGACTGGGTATGAAATTCTAGAGTTAGAAGCAAATTCTCTAGAGAAATTTGAATTAATGAAATTATCACATTGTCTTCTAGACACCAGTGTTACTGTAAGCTTTGCTTTAGGTTGATTCTGTTGGGCTCTTTAGTTGGGGAAATCTTGATGACATTGTCTTCAGAGCTTTCCATTTGACCTAGATATATATACTAGAAGATCCTTCTTTCAAACTCTTAATGGGAAGTTCTTAGGGCTAATTATAGAAAGAGGATACAAAAATGTCAGCATCTGCCATACCCCTATTTTCTTGACCACCTTATTTTTAGTATGTTACCAGGACTGTGATTATAGAACCATTTTATCTCCTCAGAGAAGAAACCTTCAGTGTTTCACAAGATTGAGGGAGGAGTAGTTATCAGCATATAGAGAGTGGGAAAGGCATATGGGAATCTGATTGCTTTTAAAATACATTTTCCAATAGTTCATACTTCTGCCTTTTTATTCACTTCTGCTTCTAGACATATCTGGTATGAAATTCATGAGACTTCTGTAGTATCATTGGGTTGATTTTTAGTTTTTCCTACGGCCTGCTCTGGATACAGTTCCTAAGTCTGCTTACTCATCTGTCATGTATCTACTTTATAGAATTTTGTTACTGTAGTTTCATCTCTTGTTCTGCTTGTCTTTGTGTGGTTTTGTCTTTACAAATGCATTTCTATCATTTTAATGGCATTTTGGAAAAAAGAGAAAGAAGATGTGTATATATGTTCAATCTGACATATTTTTTCCCTATCATGTCCTGGGAAACTTCATCTAATTTGAAGAAATTTCAGACATGGCATCCTGCTACAGATTTAGCTAGAGAACTACCAGGCAGCTTATCACCTCCTAGTTTCTTGACCTGGCTTGGGAATGCCAGTACTAAGATAGAGAAGAGGCATAACCGAAATCTAATTTAGCTTTATTTTTGAAATTGGCACAGTTTCCATTAGAAAACATAGATGTGTGTGTATGTGTGTGCATATATATATATATATATATATATACACACAATATATATAAAATGTGTGTGTATACGTGTGTGCATCTAGAAATATGTTTCTATAGTCCCGGAGTCTAGAGATACATATTTCCATATATACTCTAACATATATATTTCTATTTCCGATCTATAGAAGTATATATGATTATATATATTTCTGGAGTCTAGACTCAGGGAAATGAGTCTAGAAATGTGGAGTGTCTTTGGTAAGTTAGTTCCCTTGGGGGATACTCATCTCATTCTATTTTTCAATCTAAGCCAAATACTACGCTTGTTCCACATGAGCATCCCAATCGTCTTTCCTCGTTGCATTCTCAGAAGCTCTGCAGAGGAAAAAAGCCTCCATCTGCCTGTGGAGAGAGGAAGCCAAATTATCCCTCCCACGTTAGCCCACAGAGGACTTTCCTTACTGTTTTATGCATCCCCAGCCTCCATCCCACCTGTCAGAGAATTGGGCTGGTTATGTTCATACTTTCTCCTCTTATTTACACATCTATTTTGGTGTTATTTAACTTCTATTTAGGAGCAAGTTATAAACTTTGGGCCTACAGCAAAGTCAAGCTTGAAATTAACTTCTTTAAAGGCCCATATTATGTTACCAATTTTAGTAATCATATTGTTCTTGATCCACTATCTTTTGTAATTAAATGTTAATATAAATATGCCCAGCGTAATGGCTGTTATTCAGGGACTGATCGCAGAAACAAAAAGGTACGTGATACCTTGTACCCCAAACCAAATTTAAAATATTCCTGTTGTAGATTTCTTATTTGACAGACTTTTAGGATGCACTTCCATATGCCAGGCATTGTGTTAGGGACTGGGAATACAAAGATACGGCCTCATGGACCTTATGGGATGGTGAGGAGACACATTTGTAAAGAAATTATTATAAAACAGGATTATGAGATAAATATAGAAATATATCCTGGGAGTAGAGAACAGAAGAGAGAATGACAAAATCTCCCAGAGGAGGAAAACAGGGCTCAGAATGACATCACAGAAGTTGCAATTGAGCTGAGTTTAAATGAAGAGAATTATTATAGGACACATGAACGAGGCAGGAGGCATGAAACACGATAATATGTTTCAGGGACACTGAAGCATAAAGAAGGAGATGCCCATAACACATGGTGGGTACCAGCTAAAATACAGAAACATTATTGAGGAGAGCAATAGAAGGCAGTTAGTTAATTCAGTTTCTTTAAAAAAGATTCTAAGTACTAAGAACACATTAGATATGATACTACATTTACTATTACAAATTATCCACTGTAATCTCCTAGGTCCATGCATCTGCTGGCTTTTGATGTACAGCATACCACCCTAAACTTTGTGGGTTAAAACAACAGCCACTTTGAAGCTCACTGTCTGCAGTTTGTCCTCTGCTGTGGGCTGGCTAGGCAGATCTTGGCTGGCTGCATTCATGTGACTGCAGCCAAATGATGTGTCAGCTGGGACTGCCTGATTAATGATGGCCACAGCTGAGTAGCTAGGATGCCTAGGGTCACTCTCACATGGTCTTGTTTCCTCTCGCGGTCTACCTGGGGATGGCTCATATATGATAGCAGTCTCAAGTCCTGAGAGAACAAGGGCATATGGAAGCTTTTAAGAGGACTGAGCTTAGAACTAACATAACATCGTGTTCACCATAGCTTTTGGCCAGGACATTTTACAAAGCTAACCCACATTCAAGGGCAGAGACATAGACTCCATCTCTTGATGGGAGAAGCTCCAAAGAACTGTGGCTACTTTCGTAATCTGGAACAGCCCAGTTAGTGGGTATCTATGGCCTTATCTGTTTATTCATAGGAACTTCTCACTGCCCTCCTTCCCACTCCCTTATAAACATAAACCTTTATATATGACTCATGATGACCACTATCCTGGTTTCCTCTGGATCACCAAGATTTTAGCACTGAAAGTGCTGTGTCCCAGAAATTCCTTTAGTCCCAGGCAAACCAGGACAGTTGGTCACCTTATACCTTGTCAACAATGGGATGTTTTGGATTGGCCTAATTCAAGACAGGCCAATCAGAATTATTTTCAGGAATTTTAAAACTGGAAGCAAGAAAAAGAGGGAGTCAGTGTTTCTCTCTAATGGCCAAAGGAACTTGGAGATGTAAAACTTAGAGGTTTGATGATTATGTTTCTTACCTTGTGTAGAAAGAATATGTACAATAAGAGAGAATGAAATCTAAACTGCAAAAGAAGCAGCAGCTTATCTGTTGTTCGTTCATTGTTATTAGGCTTGTCTATATCCTATTGTCTCACCCTTCCCTGGATTCTGAGAGTGAATAAACCCCAGTTTATAGTTAAGCTAGTTTGAATTAGATTTCTGTCATTTTTACCTCCATTTTTGCCATTTGCAACCCCAAAATGTCTCAATGGATATCTGGAAGTGGTCGCGTAACCAAAGGATCCTAATACGTGGAATAAGCAAAATGCGTCAAAGAGTCTGGTTAGGACTCCTATATCCCAGGTGGAGAAACTAACAGCTCTTGAAATGTGGTAACAAAATTAAACTATAGCATGTTTCTTGGGACTCAGACTACACACCCAATTCTGCAGGAAATAATCAGAATAGTAGAGTTTGTCGGTTGTTTGCATTCCTGACAAGATATTGCAAGTAAGAGATAAGCACCAGTTCAGCAAATAGGGATTGGAAGATTGCTTTATAGTCATTAAGCAAAGCTTTCTACTTCAAGCCAATGATCTGAGACTGTCAAGGGCAATCACATGTTTTACTGAATTGCAGAAGATAAATTCTGTGGCATATTCTGAAGTTAGTTTCTGATCAGGAACTGTGAATCCTGGCAATTAGAATAGGAATATAGTAGTTTCCCACTTATCTAAGTTTTTGCTTTTTTGGTCTTAGTTACCCATGGACAATCATGGTCTTAAAATATTGAATGGAAAATTCCAGAAATAATTTACAAATTTTAAATTGCATACATTCTAGTAGCATGATGAAATCTTGCACCTTCCTGCTCCATCCTGCCCAAGATATGAATCATTGTTTTGTCTGGCATATCCATGCTGTCTATGCTACCTGCCCTTTAGCAATAACTTCATTATCCAGCATTGCAGTGCTTGGGTTTAATTAACCCTTATTTTACTTGTTAAAGAGCAAGAGCAGTGATCCTGGATATTTGTATATATCAAAGAGAAGCCATAAAGTGCTGTAAATTAAAAAGCAAAAATTCTCAGTAAGGAAAGAAAATAATTGTATGCTGAGGTTGCTAAGATCTATGTTAAGAGGAGTCTTCTGTTTGTGAAATTGTGAAAAAGGAAAAAGGAAAAAGAAATTCATGCTAGTTTTGCTATTTCACAATGCTTGATAAGGGCTTAGTTAAGATGAAAAAGGCCTTCAGTCTGTGTGTTGAAGACAGGGACAGAAGTGTATTCCTATTGATGGCAATTGGTCTCGGTACTATCCTGGTTTCAGGCATCTGCTACGGGTCTTGGTCTTGCATCCCCTGTGGATGAGGGGGGCCAACTGTAGCTTGTAAAGACCAGAAATACCAGAGCTTTTGGGTCCCTGAGGTTCATTACAGTGCTTTGCTGAGCAAACCCTACCTGATCAAGGGGTACCTCTTAGAGGAGAGATGACACATTTTAAAAATTACATCATTAAAAAATCAAGCATTGCTAAAATATTTTGATATTTTAAAAGATATCTTCTGTACAAACTCCCAAATACATTAAAAAATTAAACGTGAATTTTTTAGTTAGGTTTAACCCTCTAAACTCAAAATAGTTCTATTATATCAATTTCTTATTTACAAAAAAAAAAAAAGACTGAGAAAAGAAAAAATCTTTTAGTTTCCTTTTAAGGTAGCTGGATTTATAATCCATATTTAAAAGGTGCTTTCAGGGTTAGAATAATTATATGCAGGAAAATGCAAACAGCTTATTTTAAATATGCTTGAAGGCAAAGATTTCTCTGAATTAAAGCTTCAGGTTACATTTATCAGTGCCAGCACCTGTGTGTTGAAATTAAAATGGAATTACTGTATCGAAATTCTTTCATTTTACTGTTCTGTGTTTTAGTTCCTTGCATTAATGAATATACACTCTGTCCCCCAAAGTATAAAATCTTGAGAAGTCTTACACGTTGCTTAATTTTTGTATCTTTTAGCAAAAAGGGATTTAGCAAGTAAAGGGATTTGACCAGAAGTTATAGGATATTTAAAATTGTAATACAAGAAGACTCCGTCCTTCAACATTTATCAAGGGTATTATTTTCATTCTGTCAACACTTACTGTGCAACCACTGTGCTTAGTGCGTTATTATCTTCATGAGTATTTCTTAAAGCCTTCTCAGTTGCTGGACTAAGGATGAAAGGGATGAAAAGGCATATTTTTATAGGTTATAGTTTAAGCATTTTATAGTTTAAGAAAGGCAAAACTAAAGAGACAGAACAGAGAAAAACTGGATGAATACATGAGTTAAATACATAGTTAGATTGCTTATCAAAGAAATCACTGTTATTTGGAAGGTAGACTCATGGATGGCACAGTTTTAAGAAAGAAAAAAACACATGGAAAAATTTCTGCTTCTCTTAGAGAAGGATTTGTGGAAGGAGTAGAATTTGAGGAGTGTGTGTGTGTGTGTGTGTGTGTGTATGTATACATGTACGCGCACTTGTGTGTCTGTGGTGGGGGGCATTGATACATTTCCAAGTATAGAATGAAACTTGGGAGAATTACTAGTATACTGCTTGTGTCATTGAATGACTTTGAAGCAATGAACAAACAAAAGAATAAATAAACTTTGAAGGATAAGAAAGTCTGTTTGAGACAGTAAAAAGAACAAAAAATGGCAGTAGGGAAAAAACAAGCTATGTAAGATAGTCCAGCATAGTCTGACAAAGAAAACCTCTGGGCAGAGCATGTATATCTGGGTATCCACTAAGCAGTGTGAAATCATCTGAGGCCGTAAGGAGAGAAATAAATGGTCATTTATTATTAATATATTTGAGAAACAGTCATATTTAGCTGCAACATTAAGAGTGGAAAAATAAGCACCACATGTACTCACCATCAAATTGGTATTACTTGATCAACACTTATGTACACATATAGTAGTAACATTCATTGGGTGTCGGGCAGGTGTGGGGGGAAAAGGGGATGGGTATATTACACACCTAATGGGTGCGGTGTGCACCCTCTGGGGGATGGACACACTTGAAGTTCTGACTTGGGTGGGGCAAAGGCAATATATGTAACCTAAACATCTATACCCCTGTAATATGCTGAAATAAAAGAAAAAGAATGAGTAAGCATCAATCAGGTAAAAAAGAGGGAAAAGAAATTTTCCAAGAACAGCGTGTATTGCTTGCTATATTGTTTGCTATAGGGTGTTATTGCATCTAGACCCTTTTAGTGGATAGAGAAAGGAAGCATTTTTTTCCCTTAAATTGTGAGTTCACATTGATACCTCTAATCTAACATTAAAAGAATATTTGTATTTCCTTTCTTTCATGGTGAAAATCCTGCTTCCCAACAATATCAATATTACTGCCCATTTACTGGATTCTAGCACATGCACTCGTGTGGGCACACACATATATACATGCACACGTTTAAATTGCTATGCCAGTATCACCAACACCACAAATTTGCCAAGTAAAGTTCAAGATTTACTTGCAGTTATTTTCATCCTTAGAATATTTCCACTGAGGGTGAAACAGTATTGTGTTCAACAGGTACTCAGATTAATTTGTTTTTATCTTCTTCTGTGTCGTTATCTGTTTGATACATAATTAGGTTCAGATGTTTTTGTTTTTAATAAATTTTAAAGACTTTCACCCCATTCTTGATTTAATTATGCTTTTTGACTATATAAAACGTTAATGTGGTCTAAAGTCAAAACTAAATAAACAGGTATACTCAGAGGAATCCTCTTTCCTATACCTTTTGTCCTTTCCAACTATTCCCTGTAGGTAACCTTTTTTTTCTCTGGTTTAACATTCCTACATTTCTTTCCCCTTTTTTCTTAATCAAAGGCATAATATGTATACATAAACTTTGGTGTGTAGATTTTAAAAAACTAATAGACATTAGTTTTTAGAGCAAATTTAGTTTTATAGAAAAATTTAGCAGAAAGTAAAGAGTTCCCATATACCTCCTGCCACTCCCGTGTCTCCTATTATTAACATCCTGAGTTAATCTGATACGTTTGTTAAAATTGATCAACTGATATTGATATGTTATTCTTAACTAAAACTCATAGTTTACTTGAGGGTTCACTCTGTGTGCTGTAAGCTTGTGACAAATTCTACAGCTGTTGACACATTCATAACGTCATGTAGCCATGACCATATCCTACAGAACAGTTTCGCTGCCTAAAAGCCCTTTGTCGTTCACCTTGTTTGCCCCTTTTTCTTCCTCTCCCCAAACCTTGGCAACCACTAGTCTTTTCATTGTCTCCACAGCTTTGCCTTTTCAAAGAATGCGGTTTAGTTGGAATCATGTAGGATGTAGCCTTTTCAGAGGGGCTTCTTTTACTTAGTAATATGCATTTAAAGTTTCTTTTTTTTTTGGAGACAGAGTCTCCCTCTGTTGCCCCGGCTAGAGTGCTGTGGCATCAGCCTAGCTCACAGCAACATCAAACTCCTAGGCTCAAGCAATCCTTCTGCCTCAGCCTCCCAAGCAGCTGGGACTACAAGCATGTGCCTGGCTAATTTTTTCTCTATATTTTTAGTTGTCCAA
Organism: Lepilemur ruficaudatus; assembly: GCA_963574885.1. Classification (NCBI taxonomy): domain Eukaryota; kingdom Metazoa; phylum Chordata; class Mammalia; order Primates; family Lepilemuridae; genus Lepilemur; species Lepilemur ruficaudatus. The sequence continues at coordinate 23,891 of CAUYRT010058723.1, read as the reverse complement.
TTAATTTCTTTCTATTTTTAGTAGAGATGGGGTCTCACTCTTGCTCAGGCTGGTTTCTAACTCCTCACCTTGAATGACCCACCCACCTTGGCCTCCCAGAGTGCTAGGATTACAGGCGTGAGCCACCATGCCCGGCCAGCATTTAAGGTTTCTTCATGTCTTTTTGTGGTTTGATAGCTCATTTCACTTTAGTATTGAATACTTTTCCATTGTAGGGATATACCACAGTTTGTTGATCTGTTTCACTGACTAAAGGACATTTTGGTTGCTGTCACGTTTGGGCAGTTGTGAATAAACTGAGATAAACATTCCTGTGCAGATTTTTATGTAGATTTGTTTTCAACTCATTTGGGTACATGCCAATGTATGTGGTTGCTATATCATATGATAAGACTATGCTTAGCTTTGTAGGAAACTTCCAAACTGTCTTCTAAAGTGGCTGTACCATTTTGCACTCCCAGAGCAGTGAATGAGAGTTCCTGTTGCTCCATGTCCTCGTCAGCATTTGGTGTTGTCAGTATTTGGGATTTTAGCCATTCTAGTAGCTAAGTAGTGGTATGTCATTGTTGTTTTAATTTGCAATTCTCTAATGGCATATGATATTAGCATCTTTTCACATGATCACTTGCCATCTATGTATCTTCTTTGGTGAAGTATCTGTTTACATCTTTTACCCATTTAAAAATTTGGCTATTTGTTTTCCCTTGTTTATTGTATTTTAAGAGTTCTTTGTATATTTTGAATACTAATCCTTTACCACATGTGTGTTTTGCGAAGATCTTCTCCTACTCTTTGACTTGGGCTTTCATTCTTTTAAGAGTATCTTTCACAGACAAGAATTTTAAAATTTAATTTTAAATGAAGTCCAAACTTACCAGTTTTTTGTTTTGTAGATCACGCTTTCAGTGTTGTATCTAAAATGTTATTGCCAAACCCAGCATTGCTTAGATTTCCTCTTATCATCTTATAGAAGTTTATAGTTTTTCATTTTACATCTAGGTTTATGATTCATTTTAAATTAATTTGTGAAAAGTATAAGGTCTGTGTCTAACTTTTTTTTTTAATACATGGATGTTCAGTTGTTCCAGCATCATTTGTTGAAACACTATCTCTGTGGGCTTGCCTTTGCTCCTTTGTCAAGGGTCTCATGAATCTTTTGGTATGGGTCTATTTCTGCGTTCTATTCTGTTCCACTGATATATTTATCTGTTCTTTCACCGATACCACACTGTCTTGATTACTGTAGCTTTATAGTAAGTCTTGAAATTGAGTAGGCATGAAATGAAGCTTTGGTTTTTCACTTAACAATATATCCTGAAAATGACTCTAAATCATTTTATAAAGATCTTCCTAATGAAATTTGAATTTTTTCTAAGTGATTTTTGTCATGTGATGAAGAATGAACCCATATATTCATTAATTCATAAATTGTGAAATTTATGAAATTACTTTTAAATGATATATCTTATTGAGCTCAGGTAGACACTTTAAAAGGTATCCGAAGTCTTCATTAAAGAGGCACTGCCAGGTGTGAGGCAATAATGGCAATGAATTCTGTATGACACTTCTCAGGAGAAAAGAATCAATTGTCAATGCAGAATCTAATGGATTTTTCTTGACTTGTTTTTGCAGTGCACGTTAGACTTTGAGCACTGATGGCTGCCACTGGCTTCAGTGGGAGTTTTGTCTTTGTGAGACAAGTGTTTTACTGGAGAAGCCAAATGCATGTTTAAATTTGATGTAATTAGCAAATACTGAGAGAGATGAAAAAAGAGGATGTGAGTTTAAAGTTTTGCAACATTATTTATAATCTATCCTTGGATAACACTTTGACCACAGCAGACAGAAAAATAATAGTTGATTTTAGTGATTTGTTAAAATATGTCAACATCTATAGGATATTTTTGAATTTAGGGATTTCCTGACAACAAATAATTTATGTAAACAAATAATTTGTCTTGACTATAAACAAAGCACATTTGCTAAACACAGAAGCTCTATTTTTTTCCCCACGTTGAGATATTTCTAGTAGCAAAAATTTGAAAAGAAATAGTTTGCTTTGTAGAGGCTCTATTTTTTTAATTTTAGAGCTTTGTGAGTGTTCATTTGGAGGGCAGAACTAAGGTTGATGGGTAGAAATTTTAGGGAGGCAGGTTTTACTCAATATATGAGTATCATTCCACTGTGCTCTCCTTGAGAAACATTGAGCTCCTTGTTAATTGACATACTCGAGCAGAAGTGCAGATGGCCCAGAGATGCTGAAGAAAAAAGTTTGGCGTTAGGGATAGGTTGAGCAAAATGACCTGTGAGATCTTTCTACGGTCTCAGATTCCATGGATTAAAAATTAACTGTTAATTTTTGGTATGTATATGTTGAAAGCCACTAACACTTTATAATTTGGGTCTTAAAACTTGGTTTGTTACTTTATGTTTCACTAGACATGGATAATTCTGTAGTTCATAACCAAATTATACTCTCATTTCTTTAAAGCATTACGTGTATGATGCTTTAGGCAGCAAAGATTTTATTTATCTTTTATAGTATAATGTTGAGTATCATTACTTTTTGTTGAAACCCCATACAGAAATATTACAGATGGTTTGGAAAATAGAGAGTAAATCCACCCATAGTCTGACAATTGTAATGCATTTATAGGAAATCATTGGTATTCACAACTTTGAGTAAACATGTCCAAAAACATTTGTTGAAAGACTAGTGTGTGGGAACCAGTCATTTAGCTTGTGAATGACTCTGGTTGCCTGGCATCTTCTCTCATCTTAGCTGTTTGTTTATTTTTTAACATTCATTTTGTCACCATCTATATGGTGACTATCCCAAACCAGTTAAAGTCTTGGTGTTATTCAGCACTAAAATGCAGTTAGGCAGAACCTTTAGATAAAGTCAGGTTTAATTTTATTGCAATAATGTACTGCATACAAACATATTCTATAAAACCACACTATGATATATCCCATCTTAGAACAAAACGTTTCCTCTTGACCCCAGCCACCAGAAAACAATAACTTCAATCTCTGAACCCATTTACAGTGACATTTCTTGAAAGACATATCTATTGTCATCATTGCCTCTGCTTTTTCACAGATTTTATCCTTGCTTTGCTCCAGTGGGACTCATCACCAGCAATACTCAAATAGTTCTTTTGTGAAGTCTACCATTTAAATATCCATGATTATCAATCCAATGGTCACTTCGCTGTCCTGACGTATTTTATTTTGTTTTCTCCTGTCAGCAGAGTTTGATAAAATATGACCTCTTCTCATTCTTGAAATATGTTCTTCTGTTAGTTTCAATGACTACACATGCTATTTTTCCTCATTTTTCCCTCTCTGGTTGTTCCAGGCAAAGTCAGTCCCCTCTGCTTTATTTATCCCTAAGATATATGTCCAGGGCTTAGGCACAGAAAATGTTGAGTTTTCAGTTAACACACTCTCCCTAGGTAATAGCATCCAGTACCTTTGCTCTGCCTACTGCTTACAGGCGAATGACTCTGTTATCTTCCGTCCTGAATTGTGCCTGCAGGTCCAGACACTGTAGTGATTTGGCTGCCTGATCTCACTGTTCAGGCCATGAGCAGGCAGTTTAAACAACGTATCCAAAGTGGAACTCATGATTTTCCCCATCCCATAATTCCAACTGGCTTGTCCCGTAGGCTTCCCCATCTTAATAAATTGCAACCCATCATCACCTTAGTCCTTCAAGCCAAAAACTTAAAAGTCATCTCTGACTTATCCCTTTTTCTTGCTCTCAAGCCGATCCATTAATAATTTCTGTAAACCCCACTTTAAAAACTATGACCACATCTAACTTCTATTGCTACTATCCTAGTCCAGGCCATCTTCATTTCTCACCTGGAATATTGCACCAACCTTCTAATAGTCTCATTCCTTCCTCTCTCGCCAACCCCTGATGATCCATTTTACTCGTAGCATCCAGAATGTTCTTTTAAAATGCCAATCAGGTCCTTCCCGTGCTTAAAACTCAATGGTGACTTCCTAATCTACTTAGCAAACAAAATTATAAAAACCTCCCACTTTTAACAACAAATCCTCATGGAATTTGGCCTTTATCTGTCCCACCTCATCTTATGACAATTTCTCCCTTGCCCAACTGTACACTAGTCACATTGGCTTTTGTTGTTGTTTCCTCTTAACCGTGCTATATGAGTTTTCTATTGCTGTGTAACAAATTACCACACACTTCATGGTTTAAAACAACACCCATTTGTTGTCACATGTTTTCTGTGTGTCAGGAGTTCAGGCACAGCTTAACTGGGTCCTCTGTTCCTGGTCTCACAAGGCTGCAATCAAGGTGTCTCCTAGGACTGTGGTCTCATCTGCAGTTCAGTTGTTCTCTGCAAAGCTCATGTGTTGATGGCAGAATTCATTTCTGAGGTTGTAGTACTGAAGTCCCCGTTTTCTTGTTGGCTGCTGGATGAGGATTGCTTTCCACTTCTAGAGGCCGGTCTCAGATTCTAGTCATGTGGCCCTTTCACACCACGGCTGCCTACTTTTTCAAAGCCAGCTGCTGAATCTTTCTGACCTCAAGTGGAAAGACTTAATTCTCACCTGATCAGGTCTGACCCAGCCAAGATACTCTCCCTTCTGATAAACTCAGAGCTAATTGAGCTTGATTATATCTACAAAATTTCTTTTGCCATATAACATAACATAATCACAGGAGTGATGTTCCATCTTATTCACAGATTGGGCCCACACTCTTGGTGCCATTGTAGAATTCTGTCTACTATACACACACAACTTATTTCTGTATTCTCCTTTGCATTATCTGGTCCCTCTTCTTGGTTCTTAATTTCCACATGGCTGGCTCTAATTGTTAGCTTGGTTTCATCTTAAAAGAGACCTTCTGGTTGGGTGTGGTGGTTCACACCTATAATCTTAGCACTTTGGAAGGCCAAGGCAGGAGGATTGCTTATGCCCAGGAGTTCAAAACCTGCCTGAGCAACATAGCAAGACCCTGTCTCTACAAAAAATTAAAAAATTAGCCAGGCATGGTGGTATGTGCCTAGCCACTAGGTATAGTCCTAGCCACTTGGGAGACTGAGGAAGGAGGATCACTTGAACACAGGAGTTCAAGGTTGGGGTAAGCTATGATGAGGAGGCCACTGCACTCTAGCCCAGGAAACAGGACCATGTCTCTGCAAAAAAAAAGAAAAAAGAAAAAAAAGGGAAAAATCAAAAGAGACCTTCTTATAGTCTTCCTAACAATCCAGTCTAATCATTAGGGATTCAAACATGAATAAGACATGTTTTGTGTTTTATATAGAATAGTAGTAGAGAGATGAATTTGAGGAGTTTAAAACTATTAACCAAAATATCAGTGGGAAATATTTATAATACTGTAATGTAGGAAAATTGAACATGAGGAAGGATGAGGATTGTGAATTGGGTGAGAAAAATTTCCTCAGTTTTAGGCACGTTGGAATTGAGGTGATTTAAGGGGTAGGAAGACTGAATAACTGATCCAAGGTTACGTAAGTAAATTTCTTTTTATACAATGGAACCCTTAAAATATTTTATATTTCTCCTAAGAAATTCACAACTTTTGTAACTTGCCTGCTTTTTTTTAGATTGATATTTTCCAAAATTGATCATTGTCTCATCAAGAGAGGTTAATTATTCTGAGAATAGCTTTCTTACTACAAGCTAAAGCAAAATGCACGCAGTAGATAAAACAACTTTTTTTCAGTTTTTGGACATTAGTCAGCATAGGTCTGTGACCTTTGAGAGAAGAGAAACAAATGAGGTAAGCCCTGCAATTACCCAGCTTTGTGTCTAGAGGCCGTTTATGGGCTACAGAGCAGGAAAAGTGTTCTTGATGAATTGAGGAGATAGAGTTTAGATTTCAGGTAGGTGGAGGTTGCTAGGATTTGTAGGGTACAGTATTGGAGAGGTGGGAACTGTGCACAGTGAGACCTAAAGATCTGCAGAAATGATCCATCAACTCTGGTTTCATACTGCCCTGCACATAGAAGAGTCGGGAGAAAGAACCACTGGAAAGCCGTATGCTGAGCAATTCCAGGAGCTTACACAGAGTTGGGAACATTTCATATTCCAGCAGCCAAAAAAAGAGACCTAAGTTGTAAAATACAGGACATTAAATAGCACTCAGAAGAGTCTCACCTTAATAATGGGGATAAATTAGCCCTAGAAAAAAGATTTTTTTTGGAACCACCCCATTGAAATTTAAAGGAAGCTTCAAACTAATGAAATTATTCTGCAAATAAATAAGCTATGTGCCAATAAAAAAGAGTACAACAATATCCTGCACTTAATGTGAAGTTCACAATGTTCACCAAACAATAAAAATTACTTTGCATGTAAAGAAGTCGTAACCTGGAGAAAAAAATAAAACGGTCAATAGAAACAGATGGAGAAATGACAGAGATGATGGATTTACCAGCAAAGCTGTTTATAAAACAGTTGTTATAAATATAAAAAGTGTTATAAATATGCTCAAGCACATAAAGGGATACATGAGCATGAGGAGAGAAATGCAAGATATGAAAAAAGACTGAAGTGGAACTTCTGGAGGCTACAGATATGACAGCTGAAATGAAAAGTACCTGAGTGGGATTAATATCACAGATAGGACTAAAGCAGAAAAAATCAATGAACTGGAAGACATAGCAATAGAAACTAAAGTGAAGCACACAGAGAAAAAAGACTGAAAAAAAAAAAAGTCGAACAGAGCATCAGTAAACTGTGGGACAAACTCAGCAGCCAAGATATGTGTAAGTGACATCCCCAACAGGGGAGAAGGTAGAAAAATTAGTTGAGAAAACGTTTGAAAATTTTCACAGATCCAAGAGGCTAAATAAGCTATTATATAAGCAGAGTAAACTTAAAGAAGCCACACCAAAACATATTAAAATTACTGAAAGCGAGGGATGAAAAGAAAAATTCTAAAAGCAGCCAGATAAAAAGACACTTAAAAGATTACTTAAAAGAAGTACAAATATATAAGAAGGAAAGAAGCCTTATTGTCACAAACTATGTGAGCCAGAAATGATGAAATGGTATCTTTAAAGAACTAAAAGAAAAAGCTGTCAACTTATAATTTTATTCCCAGTGAAAATATATTTCAGAAATGAAAGTGAGGTAAAAGTTTTTCAGACAAATGAACACAGACAGAATTCACTGTCAGCACAGCTTTCCTATAGAAAGATTAAGGGAAGTTTTTCAGGCACAAGGCAAGAATGATATCAAATGGAAAGTTTGCTCCACCCAAAATGAAAAGTTCTAGAATGATAAATATGTAGGTATATATAAAATGACAATTGTCTCATTGTTTTTTAATCTTAAAAGATTATTGCTTACACCAAAAATAAGAGTATTGTATGGATTATAACTATACGTAGAATTAAAATATATGGCAACAATCACACAAAAAATGGTAGGAGGAAATGGAAGTACTGTTGTAAAGTTTTTTATAATATGCATGAAGTGGATAGAGCTGGTTAAAATGCTTTCTGGAGTAATTTTCTTAAAATGTAATGTAAATGAACCCTTGCATGTCTGTTATTATTATTTTTTCTTTACACATGAGGGATATGTTTTTGGGAGTAGGATTCTTAGTTCACAGTTTTGTTGTTAAGAAAAAAATTAAGACAATTTAAATTTAACAGAGTTTTATTAAGCAAAGAACAATTCATGAACTGCAGCACTCAGAACCAGAAGAGGTTCAGAGAGTTCCGCCCAGCAGCATGAGCAGTGAACTTTTATTGGCCCCAAACAGAATCAAAGTAGAGAATTTATCTAATTGGCTCTAACAAGGTGTTCACCTTATTTGGGATTGCTGTGATGAGTTGGCTGCCTGTGATTGACTGAAACCTGGCTGATCGTGATTGGCTGAAACTCAGCTGATTGTTATATACCTAAGTTAAGTTTCAGTTTGTTTACGTACTAAGTTAGGCTGTGGTCCATTGTGTAGGAACTCACAGTACAGAGACAGTCTCAGGCTAATGGCCTTCTGCTTATTTAACAGTTCTTTTTTTCCATAATCTATAATGGTTGGTTCACCGTCTTCTACCTTCTAATATTACAGTTGAGAAGTTTGATGCTAATTTGGTTCTCTTTTCTCTGTAAATACCTGCTTTTCCCCACTCTAGAATCTGGTAAAATTTTGTTTAATCTTAGAGTTCAACGTTTCGTCAAGTTATCTTTAAATATATGCCATTTTAAGTTATTCCTTCTTGAGAACTGGTGAGTTCTTTTAATCTGAATGTAACTTGAGATCAGAAAACTTTCTTCTGTTATTTCTTTGATTATCACATCTTCATTTGTTTTTACCCATTAATCACAAACTTACAAATGCTAAATATGTACTTGATGCCTATTAAGGTTACTATTTCTTTTTTTTATTCATTTTTCTCCACTTTCTAAAATACTAAATTGCTTTTCTTCAGTGACTTTTTCTTTTTCATATTCTCAATTGAATTTTTAAATTCAAGTACTCATTTAGTTCTGGAGTCTATTTTTACATATTCTATTTTTATATACATAAGAGATCATAGCATTTTTTCCCCATTTCTTTCTGTGTTCTTCATTATTTTTACCTCCACTACTCTTGTTGATCATTTAAGTCCCCTCCTTTTAAGTTGTTGTATCACATAAAATGGCTTGTTGATTTTTACTATTCATATCAATGGATATTCTTGTTGTTGGGTATGGGATCCTTCAATACCTGTACTATTCAGGGTTTGGAGTCTCTTAGAAAGTGGTAATTAAAAAACAGTAAATGATAAAAGGATGCGGTTTACCCCCAGAGTACTTTTAGTGGAATTCAGGCTTAGAAGAGGAGATGTCTTCCTTCCTTCCTTCCTTCCTTTCCTTTCTATCCATCAGGGATAGATTGTACTTATCCCAACACTGCAATTCCTCTCCAGTGAAAAGTAACACCTATCCTCTCCCAATAAACAGGGAGGATTTTATCTCCTTGCTTAGGAATATCCATGGACCTGTGACATTTATTCTAATTTTTGTGGGAGGGAGAAGCCTAGAGGAGGCTCTGACCACTGGTTGGTAAATTTCAGGCTAGAGTTGTATCTTCTTTTTTAGGACTTGAGATCTCCGATGATTCTAAGTTCTTTTCCAGACTTCAAGAGTAGACTTCAGTTGCTTTCAAGGTTAAGTAGCCCCACCAGGGACTTAGGAAGGAAAAGGAATGGATAATATGGACAAAGCTGTCATCTTCCCAGAATCATTCTCCTTAACTCTCCAACACAGATGTGGCTCTATCTTATCTGGTTGTCTCTAGTAAGGTATATCACAGAATAACTAATGGAACATGCCAAATATTCCCCCTTTTTGAAGTGTTGCTGTTTTTGCAAAATAGAGTTGTTTTAGTGGGTAACTTTTAAATGATTTTTTTCTTTGATGTATCTATTTTAAAATTGGAGAAATTATTCAGAATAACATAAGCAGCTGGAGATTAGACTGGGTCATTTTGATCCCCAGTAGGAGTGAACTGCAATTCAACAGTGTTCTCAGCAGCAGACTTTATTTTACTTTATAGTCCTAGCAGTTTCAGAAGAGAATCTAATTATAAGATATTTTATGGAAAGCATTTGGAAATTTTTTCCCACTGGTGCAGTTTTAAATACGGTAATCACATTAGTTTTCTCTCTTCCCCAAAAGTTCTCATCAAATCATGTATTATTTAGGCTATACTATTTGGTGCTTTCTTGACCAGTCTTAAGGTTAAAAAACTCCACAATTTTGCAGGGGCAGTTGATACTGCCTTCAAGACCTAACCCATGTGAGTTTTGTCATGGCACATCTCTCTCCTGATGATCTCTGGATGAGTGGGGCCTAAAATCAGGGATGAGGCCAGAAACTAGAAACAAGGTATAGTCTATGACAGATGCAGGAGAGCAAGAGTTTTTGCAGCAAGGTATACTTAGAAAAAAGCTAAAGATTCACTTTTATGAGACATTTTATTTTGGAAACTTCTTGTTAAAGAATCTTTTAAAATTACTTTTTGATGGGTGTTATTAGTCTGAATACATGCAATATTGAGTGAGTTGCTTTGATTCATTTGGCATAAATGTCATTAAGAATAAAGATACATACCTCAGTTCTTCCTGTGTCTCACAACATATGTCCCTTCCTCCTACCCTCTTCCCCTTTTTGAAAATCAAGTTAACTTGCGTCATTTTATAATTTAACATTTATAGAACAATGATCTTAAGGCCCTTTACATTTTTCCTTTTGTTTTCCATATCTTGACTTCACAGTAGCTGTATGACACTTTGAAATTAATGTATATTTAGTAATCATGTTATTTCAACATTTCTAGTAGCAAAAGACCTAAAAGGAATGAGAACCAAGAGTACCTTTTAGAAGCTCAAGTTAGAAAAGACTTAATGGGATACTTCAAATTAATACCATTTGTTTTGTTTATTTTAATACCTGTGATGAAATTATCCTGCTTATTTGTATAAATTATTTGGCAAAATACAAAGTATGAAGATAAGATATGAAAATTATAAAATTTACAGTCAGATTCTTAGGATTGCCTCTGCTTTCTGATAGACATTTCAACAAATCACTTAGTATTTTATTATTGGAGTCACACAAGGGGAAATATTCTCCCATTTTTCTCTAAAAAGCACATTTGTTCTTTTTTTATTATAGAAAAATTAGAAAATAGGATATTTGTAAAGAATAAAATGAAATTCACCTGTCACACAGAGATAATGTTTTAGTATATTTTTATCTTAGTTTTTTTATATGTAAGTGGCTATAAAAATGAAAGCAGAATCAGGCTGTGCATTTTATGTCTTCATTTATCATGAGAATTTTCCCATGCCAATAAGTTTTTCTTAAAAAAGTTATAGTAATAATATTCCAATATATGGAGGTAGCTCCCCTGGAGCTCGAGCCCTTTTCACCAGAGAACAATTAGAGCTGGGTGTTGAGTGAGTTGATTGCAGGCTGTACCAACAGTCTGTACTCTAGATCCCAGGAATACCCACGTAAGTACAATATAGACCTCTCCCTTTACAAGTTGTTACCCCTGAGAAAAGATTGTATTTTAGAAAGTGTTGTGTATTTACTTAAAACCAACCAGGTCAAAGTTGGGCCTTGAAGTGAGAGATTAACCTCAAAGATTTGCTTCTGAAGCTTTCATCCAGATTCCTTTCCTTTTCTCCAGTATTCACACCGTGATGTTCACTGTGACAGGTGGAATTGATGAAGATGCTTTTAGGAATAGAAAATTACATAAATTCTTAACTTTTCCTGAGCATGAGCCAATAATAAAGCAAGACCACAAATCTAGATAATTTGTATCAGGGCACACAGCCCTTAAAAACCTTATAAACAATTCATCTTCTCTGTACTGGAAAACAATTCGCCAGGTGTATTTAAAATGCCTCACCCACCAACCAACAACAAAAATACCTTCTATGGAGGCATAATTTCTTAACTTATGTTGTTGTATATATTTTAAAAGAAACTTCAAATCTTCTTTTTTTTTTGAATGAGTCATAGTCTATTTAAATATTTTAAAATATGTTTTTTTTTTTATGCTGCTAATTCTTGTCTCTTGAGTAAATGATTTGACCACATTGCAATCTAGATTTCAGGTTTGTTTATATATGTCACCTTTACATACATAGTTCACTCTGTCTTTGTGCATGAACTGGGAGGAATGGAAATCAAATCTGCCCTAGAGGATGCTTTGAGACTTATTTTGTTAATGTTTGTAGTAAAATATATTTCCTCATTTATTAAAAAATTGAAGACCATTTCTTATTGTATAATTTCCTCCAGCTAATAATGTGAATCATAGAAGTCACTCAATAGTGTCAAACCATTAGTCTGAACCATCTGTCCCACGTCTCTTAGGAGCACTGTGTCCTTAATCTACCCTTGGCTATATTAATATTAACAGACTGTGCAAAATCCTCAATTTCTATTTTTGTTTTGTTTATTGTACCTCAACTTAGTATCATTATAACCTACAGTTAATGTTTTCTGCTGATCTAACAGACTAAATATCTAACTTGTGTTCATTGTCTTTTCAATATACAATGCTTTAGTCCTAAGCTTTGTTCATTTGTGATAGCTTAATCAATATACATGTCAACTATATACTTTGTTTTTCCAAAATTTTACTTTCATATAACTGAAAAATTGCTTCCCCAGAAAATGGCTTAAAATATAACAGAAAGGATAATGTTTATAAAATAAAGAAGAGAAATGGCAAGGAATATGCTGTTGTATATTGAAAATGGTAAAATATTACCATTTAATATTGAGAATTTTTATCTTTTAATTGTAACAGGGTTATTGAAAGACTTTCCTCATATATTTTCCCAATCAAACATGCCTATTATTTTCTGTTTTTCAGTATACATACACTTGCATGCGTGTGCATACATGTATTCATATTTACATACACACTAGCACTGAAGACTTTTCTATTTGTCTAGAGAGGAATAGAGAATGTGAAGGGACCAGAGTTGTCCAATCAAAATGTATATGTGTATGATGTGCCCAGAACTGCTAATCATTTTGGAGGATACTCAAATAATAGGAAATATTGTTCCTACAAACATAAAAATAAGATATACTTCATGTAACACCTAGCATATAGTTCAAAACAATATATTGAGTTGTCCAAGGCCATCTGCATTATGGTAATTTGCAAAGAGAAATAGTCTCTGAATCCTTTTGTACCCAGCACATAGCAACTTTCTGGTTTTTGGCTACAGTAGAATTAAAAGTAGAAAACTATGCCTTGACAAACGTTGAACTTGTTTTAAGCTATCTATTTTCTACAATAGAGCCTGGATTTATTTTTTCTGTTCCATATCCTCACCATGCCTTTCGTCATACTTTTCTTCATATCTGTATTGCTGAACATGGCAAAGCACATTCATACTGGCTTAATCATGCAATCACTCTGACTCATTCCCATCTCCCTTTTCCTCTCTTGTCAGAATTCTTATCTCATGAGGTGCTGTTGCTCAAATGCAAGCACTCTCTGAATTCTTTTTTCCATTCTCCCTGGTTGGAAATAATTCCTTCCTCTTTATGTTCTTCTAACACCTTGTTTCAGTATCTCTGTAATGATTATAATTTTAGTCTAGTTTTACTGTCTAGTTTTATATACATATATACACATACACACATACGCATGTTTCTTTATACCTTGAGTTCAGAATTTATAACATATTTATCTTTTTTTCCATCCTTGAGTTTTGCCTTATAGATAGTAGTTTCTGATCAATAAATATTTAATAAATTTAAATACATTTTTTGGAATACTGGGTATAAATAATAAATTTTTAATTAAATTAAGTGGTAGTGAAATTATGTTCACAAGAACTTCAGGTTGATCTTAAAATGTATGTGTACTCATTGCAAAAATAATAATTGAATAACTTGTAATCATTAAATATGAAATGTCCAATTTCAAATCAAAAGTGTAGCTAATTATATCTCAAACAAGAAGCAGTACAATTAATCAAAGTATGCTCCTAAATTATCAACACAGTTTTGCCATCTTAACGGTAGCTTGTCATGCCAGCAATGAAGAAGCCTGGAGAGTGAGTGATGATGAAATCATGAAAGGCGTTTTCCACAGATTGTTGAGAATTGAATATTTTTCCTGGGAAGAAGTGGTCCAAAACCTGGAGGAAGTGGTAGTCAGTTGGTGCAAGGTCTGGTGAATATGGTGGGTGACAGAGAGTTTTCAAGTCCAGCTGCTGTAGTTTGAGCAACATTGTTTGTGCAATATGTGGTCAGGCATTGTCTTGCAACAGGATTGGCCTGTCTTTATTGACCAATCTCTGCTGCTTAATCACAAGTATCTTCACCATTTCGTCCAATTGGTTGCAATACACATCCGCTGTAATGAACTGACCAGGTTTTACTAAGCTGTAGTGGATAACACCAGCACTGGACCACCAAACAGACACCATTAGCTTTTTTTGGATGAATATTTGGTTTTGGACTGTGTTTTGGCACTTCATAATTATGCACCCACTGTGCTGAACACTTGCAATTGTCAAAAAGAATCCATTTTTCATCACACATAACAATATGGTATAGAAATGGTTGGCCTTTATGTTGTGAGAGCAAAGAAAGGCAAGCTTAGAGATGATTTCTCTTCTGACACTCATTTAATTCATGTGATAGTGATACCCATCTATCCAACTTCTTTACCTTGCCAATTTGTTTCAAATGTCCAATATTGTTGGAATAGTAACGTCAAATCTTGCTGCTAATTCATGTGTAGGTTGAGATAGATTTGCTTCCACTACAGCTTTCAGCTCATCATTATCCACGCTGGTCTCGATGGCCCAAGGGGCTTCTTTTCAGGATTAAAATCACCAGAATGGAAAGCCCAAACATCGATGTACTGTGCGTTCATTAGCCACATCTTTCCCAACACTTCGTTGATATTTTGAGCTGTCTGTGCTGCATTGGTTCCACGTTGGAACTCACAGAACTCATACTCAAAAATAATATAAATCTTTGACTTATCCATGGTTTCACAAATATTGCTCTAAAAAAAATTTGAACGATAATCACAAGCCAAAATGTGCATTTGAAAGACTGAGGATGTACCTTCAAAATAAAAATAAAACAAGAAGTGTCAAAGTGAAATGTCAGAGATATCAACTGTCAAATTCAGCACTTAAGAAAATTGGACATTTCATACTTAATAACCTAATACATCATGACCCAGTGGGGTATATGCCAGAAAAGCAAGGTTATTTTAACAGATAAAATCAGTTCATTTAATTGACTATGTTAATATTAATAAAAGAGAAAAACTTTATGATCACATCAACAATTATAGAAAAGCATCTACTCATGATACAAACTTTCATTAAAGTGAGAATAGAAGGAACTTGCTTAACCTTATAAAGGCCTTTCAAAAATGCTTCAGCTAACATTGCATTCACAATGATGAATGACTGCTTTCACAATGATGAATGCTTTTCACTTAAGACTGGAAACAAGACAAGGGTGTTCCCTCTTGCCATTTTTATTCAACGTTGTACTGGTGATTTTGGCCAGTGCAATAAGTCAAGGGCAAGAAATAAAAAACAAACAGATTTTAAAGGGGGAAGTGAAACTCTGTTTATTCACAGATGCTATAATCATTTACATGGAAAATCCTAAAAAATATCTAAGCAGGCAACTAGAACTAAAATATGGACAGGGCAAATTTTAGTAAACAAAAATAAATTGTATTTTTTTAATACAAGGAAAAATTTTGAAATTTTGGGGCCCAAATTTGAAGTGTGGGTACAAACTTTCAGTTATAAGATGAAAAAGTTCTGGAGATCAAATGTATAGCATGGTAATTATAGTTAATAACAATGGATTGTATACTTGAAATTTGCTAAGAGAGTTGATCTTAGGTGTCCTCATGACACACACAAAATATGGTAACTATATGAGGTGATAGAGATATTAATTGGCTTGATTATGGTAATTCACAATTATGCATATATCAAAAAAATACATAGCATATCTTAAATATATACAATTTTATTTGTCAGTGATACTTCAATAAAGCTGGAAGGAAAAAGAAAATTGAAATAATTGAAATTAATCTAATAATAACTTTGTAAATGTTTTCACAAACATGAAATACATGTTTATCTCTGCAAACTTAACAAGATATGTGCAAGACCTGTACACTGAAGACTATAAAAACACTGTAGATAGAAATTAAAGAAAACCTAATATATGGAAGGATATACCATGTTTATGAATTGAAAGACAACATTGTTAAGGTATCTGTTCTCCCTAAATTGTACTATATATTCAATTCACTCCCAAGCAAAATCAAGGCAGGCTATTTTTTTTTTTTAGATATTGATAGGCTTATTCTAAAATTTACATGCAAAGGAAGAGAACCTTAAATAGACAAAATAATTTTGAAAAAAAGAACAAATTGAGATGATTCTCTGATTCCAAGCTTACAGTCTATCAATATGGTATTCGCATGAAGAGATATTTATAGAGGAATAGAACAGAATAGAGATTTCAGAAATAGACCCACAAGAATATGGTCCATTGATATTCAAAAATATTCCAGGGCACTTCAATGGGGAAAGGATCATCTTTTCAACTAGTAGGGCTGAAAGAACTCTTATCCATATAAAAAAATAAAATGGATCTCAGTCCTTACCTCATCCTCTACATAAAAATTAACTCTGTGGAATAGACACTATAATATAGAAGCAAGAATGTTAAATTTACCGAATAAAATATAGGAAAATATATTTGCAACTTTGGGGTAGGCAAAGTTTTCTTAGATATCATATCAAGAGCACAAAGATGTATGTCTCAAATATAGAATATTTCAAAAAATACTCTTACAACTCAACAAAAAGTTGTCAAACAACCCAATAAAAATATGTAAAAGATTTGAACTGGTACTTCAGAAAACAAGAATGTAAATGGCCTCCAAACATAGTGATCACAGAAATGCAAATTAAAAGCACTATTGTGATAACTCTACATTCCCATTAGAATGGCTAAAATTAAGTGTTGTCAAGAATGTGGAGCTACTGGAACTCTCATACATAGCTGATAGAAATGTAAAATGGTATAAACACTTTAAAAAATATTTTGATAGTTTCTTAAAAACTTTAAGATCCACTTACCATGTGACCTACCTTTTTAGGGATTTATCCAAGAGAAATAAAAACTTATGTCCACACACAAACTTTAATGCTAATATTCATGGCAACTTTATTTGTCATGGCCTCAAACTGCAAACAACCCAAATGTCCGTCAACAGATGAATATATAAACAAAATTTGGCATATCCATATAATGGAATACTGCTTTGCATTAAAAAGCAATAAACTACTGATATGTAAAAATAGGGATGAATCTCAAAAACATTATGCTGAGCAAAAGATGCCAAACATAAAATGTATACTTTGTGATTCCATTTTTGTAAAGTTCCAAAAAAGACATTTAATATAGTGGCAGAAAAAAGATTTCTGGAGCTACGGGTAGGGGACTGTTGACAGGGAAGGGGTACAAGGTAACTGTGGTGATAGAAATGTTCTGTATCTTGATTGTGGTGGCAACTGCACGGGTATATATGTTTAAAATAGGTGCATGTTATGCATGTAAATAATACTTTAATAAATTTGATTTTAAAAAAGTATACTTTTGGAAAATTATATTTGTTTATATAAAATAATCTGTCATGAAGGAAAGTATAGTTTTCCAAATGCTATACATTTTGCCTTCTGTACTAAATCCTGCTGAAAAAATTAAATAAAGTTTAAATAAGCTTTCTTAGGTAACCTTAACATTTTTGAGATTAGCTTCTGCCTGTTGTGCATAAACCTGGCATCAGTTTAGACTTTTCTCTCTCTAATTTTGTGATAATAAGCAGTATTAATTACTGCATCAGAGTCAGATAAATGAATCAAAGTTGTAAGAGATAATAGAAACCATACAAATTGATTGTATTAGGGGAACAAACCAAATACATTCTTCTTTGAAGTTTCCAGATGGTGTTCAAAGAATGTCAGATGTGTAAATAGCAGGCAGGGACAAAATGTGTCAGAACTGAGTGTTTTAGGGGAATTGCAATGTCTTATGTAGAGAATCACTCTCCTTAGCTTATCCTTCAATAGTCCTTGCAACTAAAATAATTGCTTTAATAGCAATTCTATTCTTTAATAAATGTGAAATACAATTGACACTGACAAATCTTTAAATTTAAAATATCACCCTACACAGTAACATCATTTTGGTGTGTGGATGCTAAGTGGATGCAAGTATACTCATTGTACTTGTTGGCGTAAAGACTTGTATTCTTCCTTTCTTTCCTTTGCAGATATAAATGCAGTTTAGAATTCATAACTAACTCCAAATGAATCTGAGAGAAAGTTTATTTTTCAGAAGACTTTATGTTTCAGCTTTTGTGAATATCACTAACCTGGAGCAAATGGTTGTGGTGAAAAGATAGTGTGGGGTAGTCTTGCAGAGTGATTTGCAGAAAAATTTAAACAGATGTTTAGTGTTAATAAGCTTATGGAAATCCTACATTTGATGCTAAGTTTTCTGAGCATCACAAAAGTATTAAATGGTGGCATGTGATCTCTTTCTTGGGACTAAAGATAAGCAAATCTCCTTTTTGAGTAATGTAATCACTGACCTATCGCCTATTTGACCATTGGCACTGTCATAGCTTTGGCATAACTAAATCAGCCTAACACTTTACACATTATTCCACTCAGTGCCCCAGGAGACCCTTAATCCCCAATTTTAAAATATTATAAAAAATACAATGTGACATATCAAGCTATTACGTAGTTGTTATTGCCTTTTGAATTGACAAAATATAGTAATTCTCTGGTGTAAAGTCTCATTTCTAATGAGATTGGCTGTGCAAATTTGCAGATAAGATGTATATCAGAGTGAAATTGCTCTGCATCATAAAGGGGAGAGGAATTTGAGGAGCTGAATGAGAATAATCTGTGGGGAGAAATAGGCACCAAGAATTCTGTTCTCCTTGGTGGAAGGAGAGATGAAAAGCATCCTTCTACCCAACCATTATTATAAGAAAAATATTGGTGGGGAGGATGAGGGATTAGGTTGTGCAATTTAAAGTCCACTCTCCTTCTCTGCTGTGGAGTTTTTGGTAAAATCTAAATTGTGCACCAGTGGTTGGCATGAATGTGTTCTTCGATGAAATCCAATAGCTGCTGAGTTCTACATTAGTTTGAATACAGGATGGACGCAGTGGGAACAAGTGGAGTCAGAGGACAAAGGACACTAAGATCTGGGTAACAGTTCAATTGGTGCCACCTAGAAATAACGAGAATGTTCACATTAATAAAACATTTTTTAGGGCAAGCCGGCATTCATTCCTTCCTTTACTCATTCATTCATTCAATGCATATGTAATGAATAGTTCTTTAATGTGGTAGGCCAAGTACTGGGCTTGCGATAGCTAACCCAACCGACATCTCTGCAATCATGCAGCTTTTAATTGAGTAGAGATGGGAGATACTGAACCAAAGTCACACAAGTAATTGTAAAATTATAATTGTGATAATTACTGTAGAACTAGGCAGTCCAAGGCTGGTAGGGCTCACCTTTATGAGTAGCCCAGGATTTCATTGTTCCACTGTGTACGTCCTCTAGTTCCAAGAATACCTCATGGCCCAAGATAACTTCTCCAGCTCCAGCTATTTCATTAGCATTCCAATCAGCAGAAACAAGAAGAGGAGGAAGAAGGGTGTGCCTGTTCACTTTAAGAGCACTTCTTATATCCCATGGTTATAACTTAACCACATGATCACACCTAGCTGCAACAGAGGCTGGGAAATGTGGTATGTTTTCAAAGTAGACATGTGCTCAACTAAAAGTTGGGGTTCTATTACTACAGAAGAGGGACAGGTGTTCTGTAGCGAAAGACAAAGAGAAAAGGAGAGAATGTATATTGGAAGATCACTAATAGTCTCTGCCAGAGAAAACCACATGTGCTTGAGTAAGTTTGGTATGTTCAAGGGGAAGAGACAAGTGCATTGTGTTTAAATGTTATGAGCAAAGGGAAGGAAGAGTGTCAGGGGTAGAATAGACCAGAGAGGCAGGTAAAGGCAGGTCATGCATTGCCTTTTGGATCATGTTAAGAATTTTGAATATTATTTGAAGAACAATGAGAAGCTATTGAAGGTTTTTAAGGAAGAAGGTAACATGATCACATTCTCATATGAAAAAATATTTCTCTGGTTACTGTGTAGAGAATAGGTTCGATACAACACTGGCAATATGTAGAAAGTTTAAAATGAGTATACAATTAGCCTTTAGTATATAATTGATTATTTGTGAATTTACCCTGATAAAGTCATCAGACAAGGGTACAAAGTCTGGAAGGATATTCGCTGAATGTTTACTGTGGGAGTGAGGTTAGGAAAGCTTCTCTTTCTCATTCATAAATTTTTATTTTGAATGATTTGTTTTATAATAAGCATATATTACTTAACATTTCATTAAAAAATCAATAAAGCAATTTAATTTTTGAAAAGCGAAGACAAAAAGACCTGTGGCTATTCTATAAAGGAGTCCGGATTGCTAACCCATTCCAGATTGTCCTTTGTTCTGATCCCCGTTTCTGATGGTTGAATCCTTCCTGGATTCTGCCTTTTTGCCTGTCCCTTTGTGTTGAACGTCTTGAACTTGTGTTACCCTTTGAAGAGTTCTGGTAATAGGAATTAGGAGATCACTTCATGGTGTGGTAGAGCAGTAATAGGACCTAGAGTTTGAGAACTTGGATTATACTCTGGCCTCATTTTTAGAATGATCATGCAAACTGAGTAACATCTTGAGCATCAGTTTCTTCACTTTTAATAATAATCCTTACCCTACTTTATTGAACTATTCTATATGCAAAAGCATTTTATAAATTATTAAGCACCATTATATATAATGGTGCTTACTATAATTACACACATACACACATACAAACAGTACTTCACAGGGAAATCACATTTCTTCCGTATTAGGCTGACATAATTATTCTTGAAAGTGTTTTTCTTTGAGCTCTAATTTGTCTCCCTATGGCATTTACGTGTTGTGACTGGTTTTTTCATTTGCAACAATATAGAATTGGTCCAATCTTTCTTCTATATTATTACTGTAATAATCAAGAAAGCAAATAGTCTCAAACTATGTAGATTTAGTTCTGCCTGTTCTTTTTAAAAGAATTTTCACGTTTTTTGAAACTTTAGGAACACAATTGGAACTCCAGTAAAAAGTTTAAAAGGCATTTGAGGAATTCAGAGGAAACCCTCTGCATTTTAGTGTGTTCAGGTGGCTTTCTTCTCATATGTAATTGAAGATTATATTTAGTTTAAGTAGAATAGAAAAATAGAATTTTTTCAAGACATCTTTAATTGTAAAGAAATAAAGTTAAAAATTATGGTTTACACAGCCAATTTATGTGCTGTCTTTAGGGGGCAGTGCTAAACCACCGATAAATTTCCTCATTTCTGCTAAAGCTACTGGTAGTGGTTAATATAAAACAAAACTAAAGTAGCAATCATGATATTTGTGATACAATTATATATACCCTTTAATATTAGTAAAGTTTTCTAGGTATTCAAATGAAAATGATAATTTGAAGTTCATTCATTCAATAATTCATTCAATAAATATTTGTTTCATTATTCACAATACATTGTAAGAGATGCAAATGTGAATAAGGCAGCAATATTTTCTTTCAAATAATTTACTTAACTGGGGTAGGGAAGCCACATGTATGTGTGTGCGTATGTGTGTGTGCACACGTGAGCATGCTCTGTGTGTATAAAACTCTTTCGGGATAAAAATAATAATAATAGCAGTACCTATTGATTCGTTTTAGGTGCCAGTCACTGTCAAGCAATTAATTTTATCCACACACAGCCCTTAAAACATGAATTATTATACCTACCTTTGCAGATTAGAAAATTAAGGATTAATAAGATTATGGGATTTGCTTAAAGTCACACATCTTAGCGTGGCAGAGATAAGACTTAGCATGTGTCGATTTGACTTCAAAGCCAACGAATGCTCTTTGCCACTGTGCCATCTACCATCTTGAGGTGTACATGAAATGCCATGATGCAAACACTCACAAAAGAGCTATAGACATTCAGAAGAGAGTGACATCATTTCTGTTTGTGTGAAATCTGGAAAATTTTATGTAAGGGATGAAATCTGAACTGTATTTTGAATCAGTTGGATTATAAAAATATAATAGTGAAAAATGATAGTTAATATTTGGTGAAACCTTATTATATGGCAGGCACTTTATATTTGTTATCTCTTTTAATTATCAGGAAAAAACCCTGGAGAAGGTTCTACTCTATTATTTTCCATTACATAGATAAGGCAAGTGAGGCTGACAGTGGTCATAACTGCTGAAAATCGTATAGCTAATAAGTGGAACAGTTGGAACTTGAATCCAAGACTGTCTAATTTTAGAGCTTAAACTCTCAACCACTACACTATGCTATGCAGACACGTAAGGTGGAAGGCATGGAAACAAACATGGAGCATGATTAGGCAAGGGTAAATAGTTCCACTTGGTTATAATCTGGGATGAGTATAATGGAATAAGAAAAAGGCTGGTGTGTTGGTGGGATAGTGGTTAGCATAGCTGCCTTCCAAGAAAAAAGGCTAAAAAATAGTTTCACTGTAGAACCTTGAAGCCAAATTAAGGAATTTGGATATTATTTGCTGTGCAATGGGAAATAATTGGAGGTTTAAGAGCAGGGAAGAAACATAAACAAATTTTTTCTTTGAGGAGGAGAAAGAGATGGAGGGAGTTCCCTGTATGATTGGATTAAGTGATTGAAGTACCATTAACATAATATAAAAGAACTGATTAATCTATGAAATGCTGACAGTTCTTAGCCAAATATATAATGGTTTATAGTGCCTTGTCATGTCAACTGGTCATGAGTTGGTGAAAGAGATGCCTCTTTGATCATTGTATTTATTCTTGTGGACAGTTTGATCACATATATAGATTCTCTTGCTAGATTAAGGTTTTGGACTTTTCATGATTTTTTCATGCAGAGGATCCATAGGATCAAAAATCTCTGTGATTATCACCTTTTATTATTGACTTGAGAAATGTGTATTTATGAAAGTATGGGGTGCTATGTATCAAATTATAGAAATTTTCACTGGCTGTCACAGATGGCAAAATGCTCTCAGGAGTACCATAATACAGCAAAAACATACTCACCAAATATACCTCTTTTATTTAAACTGCAATTACATCAGCCTTTTTTTTCAGTATATTATCTTTTATGAGATCTTATGTCAAATTGGAGGTCATGGAACATAGTGGTTACAGGGGAGTGAGCTCTATAGTTTAGTAGTCTGGATTAGAATTTTTTTTTTCTGCCACTTACCAGCTCTGTGACCTTGGGTTTTTCGTGATCCTTTGTGCCTTAGTTTCCTCATACATATAATGAGGGAAAAAATAATATTAGCCTCAAAGGGCTATTGTGTGAATTAAAATAATTAATGAGCAATAGTTCTATGACATTCCAAGTCACATAGTAAGTTCTCAGTATAATGTATGTGTTATTATTGTTGTATTTTATAGATAGTAACTGATTGAAAAAATATTTAATTTCATGATTTCTTTTGATAAGGGAAAGTTAAGATATGAATGCACAGAAACAAGTTCTTTTAAACAGGAAAAAGAAAGTCTTATGTCCTATTTTTTAAAAGCAACAAATTTGGGAGGAGGGTGCTATTCTCAATTCAATGTAAAGAATATCTTTACTAACTTTAGTAATCATGGTCTATCAAGGCTGTACTGAACACTAACTACATTCTGAAGATCTTTAGACAATTTATTCTCTTATTTATACGTGTATGTCTCTTTTTTAAAAAAAATTAAGTCTGCTCAGCATTCAACAGGCTCTTAGAATATGGAATTTTTCTTCAGTTTCTGCTCACTTTCTTGCTTTATTTCTTTGATCTTCCCAGCTCTAATCTCCTTTTAATTTTTGAAACTCTTGTTGTTCAGATGTTGGACCTCTTGGTTTGATCCCCTAATTTTTTTAACTTTTTTTTTTTTTTTTGAGACAGAGTCTCACTCTGTTTCCCGGGCTAGAGTGAGTGCCGTGGCGTCAGCCTAGCTCACAGCAACCTCAAACTCCTGGGCTCAAGCAATCCTTCTGCCTCAGCCTCCTGAGTAGCTGGGACTACAGGCATGTGTCACCATGCCTGGCTAATTTTTTCTATATATTCTTAGTTGGCCAATTAATTTCTTTCTATTTATAGTAGAGACGAGGTCTCGCTCTTGCTCAGGCTGGTTTTGAACTCCTGACCTTGAGCGATCC
>CAUYRT010058722.1:0-49908 GCA_963574885.1 Lepilemur ruficaudatus | reverse complement strand
ACGCCATGGGACTCTAGCCCAGGCAAGAGAGTAAGACTCTGTCTCAAAAAAAAAAAAAGCTGAAAACAGACTGGTGTACTCAACCCCCATAAACTCTCACCAACCAGCCTTGTGCAGTAGGCACCAGTCAGGCAGGGGAAGTCAGAACTAAATCATGAGCGTAGCAGCCGTTAATTTAGCCTTTGTGGCTTACTGATGTTCTAATTGTGCCAGTCAATCTGGGAGGATTAATTCGTTGAAACTTACTTTATTCTTTGGTAATTTAAATACGTTCATTTTAAAATTAAAGTAATAAGATGAACAAAAATGTATTAATAGAAATAAAAGGATTTGTTTTGTAAAATTTGGATTCAGTCAAAAGACCGCACTTAAGGACCTTAGGAGGCTACATGTGGCCTTAAGGTCATGGGTTCCCCACCACTGGATTAGTTGATCTATATCTAAACCTATTTCAGCAGTTAACTTAAAATGGCTTTTCTCAAAAAACAGTACAGCCTGTAATACAAAGAATCAACAGGAAAGCAGAACAAGGTCTGGTAGAAAACAAGAAGGAGACATCTTCATCTTTCTCATTTTACTTAACTGGCCCCTGCTATCTATAGAACTAAAGATATGGATTATGTAAGCAGTGGCACTAATTAGCTGAGTGATTATAGGCAAATCAATTCACTTCTCTGAGACCCAATTTCCTTAACTATTAATAGGTTAGATTATCTCTAAAATCTACCTTGTCTAAAAGATAGTAACTGTACCTCTAAAGTTCATTAAACAACTCCAAAATGATTGAAGGGAGGGCAATTAACTTTCCGTAAATTTAGCTCCACATCAATCTTATTTCCCTGGTTTATTATTAGTAGGTAGGAATTTGTTGTGGTTTGGCTGTGACTCTTCCTTTCTGTCTCTCCCAGCAGTGGATGGTAACTAGTGTATACTTAGCTGATGTTTCTGGGATTAAAGAAGTATCAAATCAACCAATGTGTACCATTATTATTCAACTCCACTCCCCAGAAGACTTCAGGAGGGAAAGGACAGGGTCCTAGTGTGGATTTTCTGTTGGCTCATAAAAGGACATTCTGCCAATGTATGTTCTGATGATGTCATCCTCCCATTCAAAGACATGTAACCGGACTCCCCCAAAACCACCTCCACTGTCACCTGAACTCCAAACTTCTAAGTGTGCCTTAAATTCTTCCATGATCTGGGCCTTTCTACTATCAATTATTATTACTCCTCACTTCCATATACCAACGACATCACTTTCCCTCAAAACTGTGTGTAGATGCCAGCTGTCATGTTCCTGCCACACAGAGAAACTTGAGAGTGAATCTTACCCACAGAGACCCAGAGAATAGGGGATAGGATACATAGGGCCTTCTGATTACCACAGAAATCTAAGTATACATGTATCAAAACATCACGGTTTATACTACAAATATATACAATTTTCATTTGCCAATAATACCTTAATGAAAAAATTTTTAATGCCTTTCCAGCTGGTCCTGAAGCAGCCATGCAGTGCTCTTGGTGGTGCTATCTGAAAGGCTGAGACAAGGCATAACTCTTTTGGGGTTTCCCTGGGAGATTGCGGTATTTGCTGCTATGATTGTTTTTTATAGTAAAGAGTCAATATATTTTAAGGAGGGAAAAAGAGCTAGCCAAAAGATTTTTTGCTGATGTTGAAGAATCTCATAAAGTCAGTGAGACTGATTACACAAACCAATGAAGCCCTCCAGCTGCTTCCAGTGGAGATCAGTCCTCTGATGTTATAAACATCGGGTGTGGCAAAACTTCACAAAAATCTCAACAGTTCCACCTCTTCACTCGAGGACACAGTAGCCTTTCTTGAAAAAGAACAAAGGTGAGCCCTCTAACTTTCATTTCATGGAATGAAATGATGATGGCTCACCTTCAAGGACAGACATGGTCATTTGAAGATGCATCAAAATCCCTCCAATCTCAAGTGACTGGCACCCAAAACACTCTAAAAGCATCTCAGAAGAATGGAGAACTACTTCTGAGGGAAATAATGGATGGTGTGGTTGAAACACTCATCTTCAGAAAAGCATAGAATTGTGTTCCCAATAAACCTCCAGATCTGGATAGAAACAAAGAGTGCTGAAACCTGAATAAAAAAATATTTGATAAAGCAAATAGATGAAGGAACTAGGTTGTAAATGATAAAGAAAGCCAGCTAAAAATCTATGACTGAAACTGTGCTGGAGATGATGAATTTGCCTGATCTCTTTAGAGCCAATTACGTGGATAATGGCAACTTGGACTTGGAAA
Organism: Lepilemur ruficaudatus; assembly: GCA_963574885.1. Classification (NCBI taxonomy): domain Eukaryota; kingdom Metazoa; phylum Chordata; class Mammalia; order Primates; family Lepilemuridae; genus Lepilemur; species Lepilemur ruficaudatus. Next base: position 47,622 of record CAUYRT010058722.1, on the reverse strand, counting down.
AAGGGTGACTCAGAAATGGAGGCCACCTAGCCTATCTATCCCAGAAGTCAAATGGAAGAAACTCATTGATGCTGTTAACTTAAATGTTCCCTGAAAAAGCCTTGAAGAACCACTTACATTTCCTGATCAACTCATCTCACAAATAGCTTTACAGGGCCTAGTCCCTCTATCTGCAAAACATCTTTTTGTGAAAATCTTGTTCTGCCCACTTTCTCCACGAAGCCTTTGCTCTTTCCCATTTCAACTCCCACAGTACTTTGCTGCCTCTCCTGTGGCACTCACTCATCTACGTCTGCTCTGTCGTTAGGCTTTATTTTTTTTGTTGTTATTTATTTTTATGAGCTCCTGTAGGAAACAAAACTGCCTAATTTAGTATATGTTTAAAAAACCTAGTATAAGTATTTTTCTTATGTGGATTTATGTTTTAGATTGATTACTATAGAAAATCACACAAAAGAAATTTAAATATCCTACACAGAAAGTCAGAGAAAAGGGTGTCAATGTTCCTTGTCTCCTGGGTTAGCCCATGATATTTTGGCTCTAGCCAATTTCCTCTACACAAAGATCCTGCTTAAAGCATTTATGAATTAGCTAGAAGAGTGGTGGCTGAGACATGGATTCTCTGAAAAGGGGAGGGAGGAAACAAAAAATAGCTGCTTTCATTGGGGGCAGGAAGGAGATTATTTCATTAGGAGCCAAACAGTGAGACTATCTTAGTACAAACAATTGTTTAGCTTGAAGACTCCATGTAGGCAATCACTCCAACAAAGGCTCAGATAAATGGAACACAGAGCCTGCCACGACCCAAGGATTACGACTGACACAGGCTGAGGTGTCTGAATCATGGCTTTGGGATCCCAGAGCATCACAGCAAGGATACTCATGGAATGCTACCACAAGCAACACCATTCTGCACCTCACTCAGTGAAAAATGCAGATTTAAATCAGATGAAAATTGGGGACATTGGGAGCAAATGCAAAGTTATTCAAACTAACCTGACATTTCATAACAAACGTAACAAGTACAAAAATTAGATCTCCCCAGAAATCTAATGCACTTCAAGCACTACTTCAATGGCTGGGGGGAGTAGGTGTGTAGGGAGGGATTGCTGAGCTATCCTCCCAGCTGGGCAATCATTTCAAAGTCAGCCAGGTGGATCTGATATTTCAAAACTTGACATTACAATTAAACTAATTTCCTAGCACTCATGACCTCACTTCAGATAACAGACGCAAACTTGCTTCTCCAGAACTTACTGTCTTTATCCCCTGAGACATTCAGTTCTTTACATTTTTAGGTTACTTCAGGTTAAAGTTTTAACTTCCTCATTACAACAACCAGCATCTACTCATATACTCAAAAAAATACTGAAGCTGCCAGTGAGCCTGCCCACTGGGGGGATGCCTATGTTTAGAAGAAGCTACTAAAGAAGGATGATATGGCCACTGTCTGGAGGCTCTTCGTCCTCCATCCCTAGGATAGATTCCCAACCCCTTCATACTGACCAGGGACGATTTCTTCCTCTGGGTTGCTGCCATAATACTAGATTCTGGATGCTCAAGACCCAGTTCTGATCCATCACTCACAAACCCAGGGGCTTCCTAGATTGCTGACCTTAAAGCCTTTGCAAGCAAACATTTTCACACATTTCAATCACTACCTCAACCAACAGCTAACAGCAGGATGGGGCAAGTAAGTATGTAGGGAGGGACTGATGAGCTATAGCTGGGTAGTTATTTCAAAGTTGGCCAGGTGGACCAAATATTTCAAAACTTAACATAGTATCTTTAAATTCCCTCATAATCAAGTGCTGGCATTCACCCGCATATAGTAAGCACTTAATACGTGCTTGCTGATTAAAAAGGTAATAAGCAGTAGAGGAACAATATGAAAATTGATATTAAAAATAGCCCATATTTAAATAGTCCCACCCTTCTCCCTCTAGACAAATGGCTCCCAACCAAAGCAATCTCCCCTCAAGGAGCAATGTCAATATCTGGAGACATTTTTGGTTGTCACAACTGGCTAAGAATGCTGCTAAATATCCTAAAATGCACATGACAACCTCCACAACAAGGAATTATCCAAAATGTAAACAGTGCTGAGGTTGAGAAATCCTGCTGTAGAGGAACCATCTTTAAGTCATTTTGTTTGAAGGGGGTGAGATATAAGAATATGCTGATTTTGTAGAAAGGCCTCTTCTCTTGTTTTGTAACAAGCATTTAGGGTATAGAATTCCAACATTCGAAAGAACCTTAGAGATTATCTAGTTTAAGCACAGTAGGAAAAAGTAAGGCCCAGGTCATCTGCCCAAGTTCACAGAAGAAATGATCAGCTGGACTGAAAGTAGTATCTTTACACACCCCAAATGTGTGTTATACACTGCGGATTAGATGCGCAGTAATGGTCAGATATATTAATATCTTGTTCCTTAGGTGTTCTTTTTTATTACAATATACAATTCACTCTCTGCTGCTAGGAATTCCAACAACTGAGACTGTGAGTGAAGACGTATTCCCATTCAGAATCCCCTTCCTCAAAAACAAGCCCAGAAGGAGAGAAGAGTGTAACATTCTACAGCTCAAGACCAAGTGGCCAGGCAGAAAATGTTTGTCAGCTGTTTCCAGGAAAGCTCATGCCTTTCACCCAGGCAGAGGTTCTACACAAAACCTTCTCAGTCAGCAAATGAGCCCTTGTGCAAGACCATGAATACGTGAACTCTCCACAATGCAGTGCTGCAGCTTTCCTAAAACACTGGGGGAGTCCCAACCAATGGCAAACAGACAGAAAATCAGTGCCAGTGTAATGGAATCACAACTATATCCAAACAAGCTAGAGAACTTTCTTTTCTAAACAAACAGAACAGACATGAATTCTGGGATCAAAGTACAGATGGTTAGTTCAATGGCATGCTGAATGTTAGTCATCAAAACAGCCCTGGCTTAAGGGAGGAGAGCAAAGAGTGGAGATTTGCCCTTTCAAAAAGAAAATATTTACCACAATGTTTTAAAACCTAGGTGTTTCAGAACTTAGTATACTGAGGTAGAGGTCAAAAGGTGTGGCACAGGAGGGTGGGGCAAAGATGCCAGCCACGTGGATAGAAAGATCCCGCAAAGGAAACATTATGCAGAGAAACCCAGGGCAGGTCTCCAGGAAAAAAAATCACAACTTCAAAAGAGCCAAAGTAAGGTTCTTCAAATTAAATAAACCTGTTCCAGTGGGTACGAAGAGAGTTTCTAAAACTGCTGCAAAGTTATTATTAATTTTTATCGCACCTGAGAACAGTGTTTAAATATTTACTCCCATCCCACAAAGGGCTACAGGACTGCTATTTTCCTGAACTCCTGTTTCACGCCCCAGGCTACATGTTCTCCAAGAAGATGTGTCACACCAAAGCCTCCTACTGAGAGGGCAGAGGGTTAGCTTCGTGACTGGTTCCAGCTTTCAAAGCAGCACAGGTGCCAGAAGCGTGCAAGTGAAATGGCACAAAGAAGCAATTACCACAAAGCAACCATGAAATTCACCTGCTAAGCTTCCTGGACTGTCACAGAAATTCAAATATCTGAGTTAATAGTATAAATATGACTGTCAAAAAACAAAACAAAAAAAGAATAGGATCTAAACAGACATTAACAGAATAATGCTGTTCAGGATGGGGACACAGACACTATTCACCAGACACTGTGCATTAGGTATACACATATACATGAAGACACAGTCCCTGTCCTCATTTACAGTCTAAGAAAAGCCCTTGTTAAAAAAAAAAAATGCAGTAGCTATTATCCTGTTTCTCTTAATGTAGGGCCTCTAAACTACCTTCCCAGTAGACTGAATCTGAATGAAGGAGGACTATATGAACAACCTAAGATGTTTATCAGTGGCACAAAAATATTTCCACACAAGTGCCCATCTTGCTGTGATATGACCATAAAGCTGTTCCTTATGATCAAGCCAGGGTTCTCCCAGCTCTCTACTCCTTGCCTCAACAGATGTTTGCTGCAACAAAGTGGTTCAGAATGACAGCCCCCACAGCAAAGCTGTCTCTATATAGACTCAACCCAGAGGACCCCCTTGACAACTTTTTAAAATTAGAGGGCCCAAACAACTACTCATATCTGAACACATAAATAACTCATCAGTCTAATAGCAACATAAAAATTTACATTGCACCATTATTTGTAATATTGAAAAACTGAAAACTCAAATATCCAACAATTGGGCAAGAGTTAAGTAAATAATGACATATTCCAATGATGGACTATAATAAAGGTATTTAAATGTTTTTACTGTCATGAAATAAGCTTATGATAAATGGTAAGCAAGATAATGATAATATAAAGTCATTATGGTATAAGCTCAAGTAAATGAGTGATAAGATTATGGGAAATATCTTCTACATCATTACATTTCTTTGTACTTTCCAATGATTTTTATCATAAATATGAATAACTTTCATAATCAGAAAAGCGAAGTTTTTTCTTTTTTAGAAAACAGCATTTAATGATGTTTAGATTATAAGCACAAGGACCTTCCTACCTCCCCATTTCCCTGGGAAATACAAGACAAAAACCAACTGGTCTGGGAGTCTGTTCCTATGGCAACAAATCTTTTTTTTTTCCTTAAATGCATGGGAAGTCTAATGAAACTGGGACTTATTTTTACTCTGCCCATAATATGGAGCCTTGATTTGAATCATTTGAGCCTTGATTTGAGCCTTGATTGAGCCTTGTGTCAGGCTGCTCCTGTTCAGACTAGGCTTAGAGCAAAGTCAGAACGCTCAGAGGAGCTAAGCTGGAGTCTTCTGATTCCAATGCTGCATTTAATGAAGCCTCTTACTCTCTCATACAAGCTGCGGATGTTAATTCAGCAGTCACACTGTGGGAAAGACCGTCCCTCAAATTTCTCCTCCATCTGCAATAATTCCTTTAACCAAATGCTTCATGCCTACTTTCAGAAAGATAAAGTCAAAAACCCCTGTTCCAAACAGCTATTCTTTCAGTGAAAATGCTTTCAACATAGCAGAAGAGCCTGAACCTTTTAATTCTTTCTTTCTCAAATCAGCTGTCACACTCAAATTGGTTTCCATTAGATCTGATGTTTACAGCTATTTTGAGCAAAAGTATCATGGTAAGACCAGGAAGTTTCCTTCCTATTTCTCCTCAGAGGGTTTGTGTCAGTTATAACCTGAGTAGTAAAGTATCAACAACAAAAAGACACCAGTGCCTCTTTCCACATGAGCTTATACTATAGCATGTCACCAGCTCACACAGAAAATTCTATAAGAAATTATTTTTCAAAGGCATAAGAACAAAAATAACATTCTAACGAATATTAACACAAATATCTTTAACTCAGAGCTAGACATACTAGAGAACTCATTTCTAAATCTACACATTCGGGGACTTCCAGTCAGACAAGAAAAGAAGAAGTTAAGTAACAAAAGGTACCGCGTGTGTCCTTCAGGCCAGCAAGGTGAAATAACACTGGAGGATTAACACGTAAACCCACATCTAAAGATGTAAGCTCTGCGGTAAAAGCTTGGGGATTTATGGTCTTTCCATCACTAGTACTGCTGCAAAAGACAGCATGGCTATTTGAAAAAGGAAAAAGAAAAGGTGCTCTGTTTGCTCAAACCACCATGCTGGGATGGGCTTATTACTACAACTGAGAGTAGGTCTCTCTCCTGCATTTGCTTCACTATTTTTAATACATCATAAAATGAGAGCATTACATATTTGGTTTTTGAGTAAAGAGAGATGACATGAAGCCCGAGGGACCCAGTTCTTATTCTTTTGGATTAAGAAATTTCTTTTGAAAGTTTCGACTTAAAATTTAAAAAGAAACCAACAAAGTATTATCTAAGAGGGCTTATGAAATCCAGAACTTAAACTGTATTCTTTATCTATTTAAAATCAAATCAGAAAACCTACAGGCAATATACAAACTGAAGGGAAAAGAAGGCTATGGTCAACAAAATTGTCAAAGAATCACTAAACATTAACTGAAAATGAAAAGCAGCAGCAATAATAAAATCCTACCACTACCCAGTGACATATTACAAAGGCATAATTCCAGGGCAAGTTTCCACCACACATGAGGGAGGATGGGAGTAAGGGGAGCGTTCGACAAACTGAAGACAACCACCAGGGCAACCTTACGCTGATGGATGGCCACAGCTGAAGGCAGATTTGGCTCATCTCTGGGGTTTTCCACTGGGGAGAGACCTGCAGTTCAGGCATCAATGGACCAGCATTCACAAAGCCTGTGGGGAAATACAGGATCCAAAAGAGTGGGGTAGGGAAGGAGAAAGTTTGGGAAAGGGAAGAGTCAAATACAGTAGCGAAATATATTTATTAAACATGAGGCTTCAAAAATGCATAGATGTACCTTTTAAGTTGAAATGGACTGGCTGAAAAGAACCGGCACTCTGGAAAGCAGTCAGATAATGCTTTTTTAAAATACCAAGTTACATTTTAATTACATCTATGAATTATAGCAACACCTGCCGAAAGGAAATTAATTTTCCTGGGAAAAGGAGAAAAGCAATATAATCTATGCAATTTTTACAGTTGGTAACTTTACTCAAACAATGAGGGTCCTTTACCTATGGCCTCTGAGGGAAGTAGCAGCCTAAAAGCAAATATACTACACGGAAAACCTCTGCTGGCCTAGTTCCACTAATTCCATCAATGTAGCAAGGGCCCAAATGCAGGTGACCCGATTGACAAAAAAAGCACTACCAGAGAGTTCTGAACTTGTATCATGTAACTCATTAAACACTCCTATAATCAAGAAGAAAACTAGCAGCAATAGCTTGGGAAGCTTTGACTTTACATGGAGCAGCCCCAACATTCCTTACAAGACAAAATACTTCTCAGGTTCAGAGTAGAAGAAACTAGATCCAGCGATCTCACCTCCCTCACCCAGTGCTAACCTATCTGAAGTTGTTGGGGAGAACAAACCCAACCAACATGACTAGTAAAAATGACGTGTGGCACAAGGAAAAACAGGCTCACTGAGATTACCTTAATGATCAAGAAAAGACTAAACTATACCATGTTTTAAGACTACAGACCTCAAAATTCTCTCTATACATCTTCTGTGTTACCAACTCAAGTCGTTCAGTTATAAATGAGACAGCTCAATGCAGATACACCGTATCTAAGGCTTCCTAGAATTGACAGGGTGGGAACTTATTTTCTGAGTAATCAAACAATAAAACACTCCTGGCAGTGGCCAATACTCAAATACAGATTCAACAAAGCCAATTTGCCTACTCACACACTCCCTAATTATATAGGCTATGAGTGAGTGGTTACATTACTTCCTGGGACTAATTGTTGTTTCAGCAACAGTCAAGATCCTTTATAAGCATACAAGGTTGTATCTGCCTACAAACCCTTCTTATCTCTCGTCCAAAATAATTCGAATACCCTAACGAGAAAGAATTACATGGTAGAGAAGTGCCATTATGTCCTTGCCTTTTCATGCTGGGAACCTACCTTTCCTTGCTCTGCTCTATCACAGGGAACTGCATCGCCCAGGTTCCCTTGCCCACTGATTTCTGGGTAAGTTCTGTCAACGGGAGGCATCGGTGAGGATAAGAGGTAGGAGCTGCAAGAAGCCAGGGTAATGCTTGCTCTCTTACTCAGACTGGGTTCTAGCTGCCATGAGGTAGCTACTCTTTCCATTCTTCTGTTTCATACCAGACAGCTTAGGCTTCTAGGCCTTGGTGACACTAGCATCTATACCTTCTATTTTCCTTAGTGGCGTAGTAGCTCCCAGGCATTGCTAATCTCTGGGGTGCCACACCAGCCCGTGTTTAGCTTCTTGGCTCTTACATCAGCTATATAACCTATTCTGTATATTAAATTCTCTCTGCTTATACAACCAACAGTGATTTCTATTCCCCTGACTGGTCCCTGACTGACACAGAGCCTTCTAAACAATTTTAAAACATTTTTTCAGAAAATTAATAGCTTTCTTAAGAATTAAAATAATTATTCAGATAATCTATATAAAAGATTTCTTCTAATATGGAACAAAAGACTTATAGATGATAAAACGAATTCATTCATTCAAACAAATATTTACTGAAAGCCTGGTCTGTGCCAAGCACTATTCCATGTGCCGGGTATACTACAGTGAACAGGCACAAACTCCCCTGCTCTCGTGGAGCTTACATTCTAGTGGACATGTTAAGTGTGGCAAATCATGATTTTAAAAATTAACCAATACAGGAATACTGTTTAACAATAGAGGAATTTGGTAAAAGTGAATTAACTTTAAGGTGTTCTACTCTACATAGACTTGGTTCCTACCTTTTCAATGTGGTATGCTGAACTGTCACATTCCAGGGGCCAATACAGAACTTCTTCAAAGTTAGTATCTACTTAAACTGGCCACTTGCTCAAACAGAAGTACAACTGTGATAAGGATTTAAGCAGACACAATAAGAAAAGTTAGGCACTGTATGCTTAGAATGTAAAATGTGTGTTTTATGCAGATTCTTGCTTGCCATCTTTTTCACAGGGGATATCATTTGGAGGCATTGAGTCTGACTCAATAGGTAGCTTTATCCCTTCTCTAGGGCACAGGTAGATTCTAGCAATATAACATACAAAGCCAGCTGCAATGTTCATAACTAATAGAGTGCTGCAGTCCACCAACTGCATGACATTATTTCCAAGATGGAATTTTCAGACAGAAGAATAGAAACAGACAATGACTCATATGGTGAGCAGTTATATAGAAACTGTGCCCAAGAAAGCTGCCACCTACATACCATAATGACATCAGATAAAAAAAATGCGGAAGGTAGTTTTCTGATTTATCTGGAAACAAAAGATTTGCTGAAAAGTATACTGAGAGATGAGACTATAGCTACCTGTTTACATATCCTAAGCACTGAGAAATGAAGAACACACATCAAATATTGAAAATATGACCCGCTTGAGCATAAGAGCATATTCAGCCTCAAAAGTCATCATCATTAGCTCCAGAAATGACATAATATCTACTAATGGCATTTCACTAGACTTCTCTAAGATAATTTAATGTCCCATGAAGGTACACTTCAATGGAGATCTTGTGGGCACAATACTTACTATTCAGCAATTAGACAGCATTTCATGCCTGCAATATTTATAATTCCATTTAAGTAGCAGGTAGACCTACAATACTAGGGGCTTCTTACACAACAGGGAGTCTAAAGCATAGTGCATATTCATAATCTCAATACCACAGAGCAAGTCAACTACAGAGCTATGGTTTTAACATTAGTGGCTCCTGACTACCTATCGAACTCTAACCCTCACGACTCCCCAACATGTAACCAAAACATACTAAAGAATCACAATCTTTCTCTCTCTCACACATACATACATACACACAATACAGCACACCTTGGAGACTCTCACATTTTTTCCTCTTCCTAGAATGCAAAGTCCCCTAAATTCGCATGGCAAAGCCATGCTTATCATTTAAGACACAGCCTAATTGTCTCTTTGAAGCCATGACTTACTGAGACTTGTTTGCCCTCTTCAATGCTTTCATTTCTTCCTATATACAATGACATAATAATTACTACATTGCATCATTTATCTGTTTACACATCTGCTTCCCCATTAGACTGTACGACATTTGAGACCAAAGACCCTGTCTTTTAATCTATATGTCCTGATACAGTGTCTGACACAAAGTATGTGTTTAAGAAATATTTTCTGAGTGAATATGTGTAGTGTGGGATCTCAGTATCTCAGGCTCGCAAAGAGATTCCCCTACAAGATTGGTATTTGGTACTATCTCACTGCCACTGAATGATATTTAAAGGACAGGAGAACAAATAAAAAAGTATCTCCTAGGGAACTGGTTTAAGAATGTTGATATTAAAAGACAATCTAATGAGGACTTTGAAAAACTATGTCAATCTAACCATGACTGTCAGAGTTATGGTGTATTAGCTATAAAAACCCATAAAAATTATTTAATCTTGGCTGGAGAACAGTATTTAACAACTAGAAATGGAAGCAGAACTTCTGTTGTCTAAGTCTAATGGAATTTTTTTATTTCTCAAAAGATGCCACAGATCAAGCTATTATTTAAAATTGGTAGGAAAGTTCATGTTCTAAAGAATATTTAATAATCAATGAGTTGGCTATCAATGGAAAACAAATATAAAACAAAGCTAGAGATTAATTTACATGAGTTAAAATTTAGGACTACTATTAGAAAATTTCTGCACAAAGAAATTCCCTAGTCAACCTTTTATACAAGTTTGAAAAGTCAGGAAACATCCAGAGACCATCCTCAAGGATACCATAAAGTACATCTGCAAAAATGCCAGAACTCCCATATAAAGGAAATGATTTTGGCTTAAAGGCTAGGGAATTATTGGGTGAGTCATTCTAACCGTGGCTTCCAGTAACCAGAGGGAGTAAAGTCAAAAGTGAAACTAATAAGATCAAGATAAAATAAATATGATCAACAGTGGTAGAAATAAATAATGCATATGTTTGAGTAACACGTTAGTTTACAAGGCACTTCCATTTTTTATACTAGGAAAATTAAGTAGTCTTGAAGTTGTAACATCCTGTTAAACTCCTTTACCCTGCTTATTGTAGCTTTCTGACCTTTAGCACACCACCTAACTTTCATGAGCTTCATTTCACTCTTTCAAGGTATTTTCTAAGGCTATCCCCAGGTTATCTTGGTTAAACTAAAAGATATTCTTAAGCAATTTAGAAGACAGTTGCTCTCATCGAAGACATCTTAAAAAGTGTCCTAGGCTCATAAGGCACACATAAGCCCACCTCTCAGTTGGCAAAGAAACAGAATAGTGGAAGGAACTGTAGACTTGATATTGGAACATCCAGTTAAACTTTTATGTGCCTATGGGCCTAGGACACTTCAATGTACACAGAGAATGTTCTCCATGTTATACCGTTGATTGAAAAATGCAGGTGTCAAGAACTGTGGGTAATATGCTACTATTTGCATAAAAGCACTGCAAAGGAATATATTTAAATGTAGTTGTTTGTCTATGCATACATTATCTCTTAAAAGTCATGTAAGAAATTGTCAACAGTAGTTACCTCCAGGGAGGGAAAATGGTGGCTAAGGGATCAGAGACAGCAGAATGACTTTTCACTGTACACATTCCCTTTTGGACCTTTGAATTTTGAACCATATGAAAGTGCTACCTTTTTCAAAAAAGTAAATTTAAATTTAAAAATCTATAATAGGATTTGGAGAGGCAGTGGTTAGGTGATTTGAGGTGAAACACTGCAGAGACAGCATGTAGGAGAAGAGAAAAGTAAAAAATTATTATAAAGTTTCTGTCAGACTCAAGAATTCTTTGTGGTGTTTCCCAGTCTGAAGTATAATACATATTCCTCAAGACCATCAAATTTCTTCCATTCTAGTTATTTGCCCATTAAACAGCTCTCAATTCCTCACAAACCTTGACACTGAGAAAGGACTGTTCCAAACCACAAGCATATATCAGTCATCAGGTACAGTCAGCCCTTCAAACCTATAGGGTCCACATCTGTGGGTTCAACCAACCATGGATCAAAAATACTATGGATAAAAATGGATGGTTGTGTCTTTACTGAACACGCGCAGACCTTTTTTCTTGCCACTTTTCCCTACACAATACATAGTATAACAACTACTTACATAGCACTTACACTGTATTAGGTATTATAAGTAATCTAGAGATGATTTAAAGTATAAGGGAGGATGTGCATAGGTTATATGCAAATACTACACCATTTTATATCAAGGACTTGAGCATTCATGGATTTTGGTACATTGGTGGGGGCGGGGAGGGGGGGTCCTGGAACCAATCTTCCACAGAACTCAGGGATGACTGTAGGTCCTTTCATGGTGAATGCAATAGTGTCTAGTTTAAACCACAATCTCTGCAGAGGTTGCTTAGCTGTTTTATTCCAGGCACACTGATAAAATCTGGAACTGCAGAGCTAAAGGCTAAATCTTGGACCAGTATGATCCCTAGTACGAGGGAAGTATGACCCATACCCAAAAATAGAACCCGGCCTCAACTAGCCAGGGTTACCATTGACACATCTGGAATTTTCAGTAGTTTTGTCCTCTGTCACTACTTAGTCCAAAAATTTGCCCTAAAGGTCACATTAACTTGAGGGCTTTGGGTGATAAGGAAACCACATCTTGGGCCTACAGCAGGTCAGAGAATTTTTTCTCTTTAAATGCAGTACCAAAGTAGCTTCCTTTCCCACACTGAAATCATGCCAATGCCTTAGCAGTCCCAGAAACTGGTGAGCCTTGTGCTCAAGAGAGTTAAAAACCCCAGGACTAACAAAACTTCTATTAAGTAAAAAGAACATAGGCTTGTTCTCTACTGTGATGTTTAAACCACATATTTAAGAGTCAATTAATAAAGAAATATCATTCCTAAATAAGTACAAGATTTTAAAAAACAAAGTCATTGTCAAAGAGTTATTTGGGGAAATTGTAAAAATACCTGTTCATAGGTCTGTAGTTCAGACTACATCATCTGACTGAATATTAATGGATGAGCAACCACTCACCATAATCCTGTACAATTAGCTCTCAATTTTTAAAGAAAGGATGCAAGGAACACAGATAAACTCAAACCCAAATCTCACTTTAGCCAACAGTTTTTAGATTCCTTCTCCGTATTTTTTTATCAGAGCTAACAGGTAACTTAATCTACTGATGCAAATGTCTTTTTCTTCCATCATCTGATAGTTATCCGTATGATCGTTACAACAACGAAAATTAGAAAACAGGAGGGGGAAAATGAGTGAGAGGGGTTGAAATGTTGGAATGGGCAAGATAATTCACAAACTGGGTAAATTGAGGCCTCAACAAATGCCTATTTCACATAAATAAAAGATAACTGGCACATTGACATCTCATTTTTAATACAATGGCCAAGTCACTGAAGCCACCATAGCAAAATGTAAAACTGACTTCTGAAAAGAAATTGTTTCAGGATCCAGGATTCTACCACCAACACCAGTTTATAAAGTTTACAAGCCAGCAGTTACTAGTTCTCATTAAGAAGTAACTAGTGTTTAATTATCTGATCCCCAGTAAGGCTATGGATAAAAAGCAACGGAAAATTTGGAGGAAGAAGTGATGAATCAACCTCTCTCTTCCATATGCCACATTTTATTGGAATATGAGTAAGTATAAGAGTAATATGAGAAATGAGGGGGAGCGGGTGATACTAATCATCAAAATGGCATCTCACTCCCCAAATGTAGCAATGCTCATTCCAGTAGGTTACTTCACTGTGACTCAAGATCTGTCAACTGAGGACAAAGGCAATTTGAGTAAAGCCAAGAGCACCTTTCTAAATTTTAAACCAAATCTTCTAATACATCTAGCACAAGATCTAACAAGAATCAACCTATAAGAAATTAACCTATTCAACATAAATTGATTCTAAAATGCTTTTTTAAATGAATTCTTGCTAATGCAAAAATTCAGCAAAGAAGTCTGGGGACCTGCTTTCCTAAAGGCACATTCCGTTTATCTATTGGAAAAGGTCACTAAAACATACTAAGTGTCTAAATCAATGTATCATTTCCTGTTCTCCTTATATAACCCCATTTTTCTAAAATAAAGATAATTAAGTAAAATCATGATTAAGTAGGTATTTCATTTCTCAGATAAATAGAAATACATTTGAATCTTTGTTTTACAGTCATATGCCTAATATGCTATATGGCAAACAACCCTGGCAAATCCACTGCATTATGAACAAAAATAAACGAACAGTGGCCTTCAAAATATAACTGTTTCTCCCCAACCAAAAGGAAAAGAATTTTCCCAACTCCTCCAATTATATGCCAAAGAATTAAAAACATAAGGGAAAAAATATTTATAACAGCTTGTATCTATAAATGTCAAGTACCAATATTTCACTAATTAAGCTTTCCTATCATACTGACTTTTAATTGTATCAAATCATGAATCTTCGAGGGCACATAAAACAAAGACTAATTGATTCTGACAATTTAAAACGATCATATTTCACTTTTAGAAGTATAATCATCAGAGAGGCAACAAATTCATCGAATTCCCTTTCTCTCCACTGATCAGTCGGATCACGAACTACAGCCAGAATCTGATAGTTTCTGCCACCACATACACATTAGGCCTCAAACGCACTCCACAATCCAGGGCTAGGCTGTCTAGAAATCCGCACTGTGTCACTGCATAAGGCAGTTTCCCACTGCACACAACCAGGAAGAAGAAAGCCACTTAAGCACTCTGTCAGATCTCAGCAAGGCTGCAAAATGACAGAAGGAGTTGCTAACCAAATAGCCCAGCAATCATCACCTTTAAAAATCATTTAAGCAGTTTTCCTCTCCGCCATCTCACCTCCCTCCTCCTTCTCTCCTTTCTCTCTCTCTCTCTTTCTCTCTCTCTCTCTCTGCAGTTCATCCCCAGCTTTGCAAGTGAAAGGCTGCGAGCTCTGGACTGACAGCTGGCCCAGAGCTCATTCAGAGCCCTGAAACACAGACATTCTCACCTGAACACACCAGTCTACTTCCTCCCCCACCATTACCTCCCCACCGCCCGACACACGCACACCCTCGAAACCTCTCCCCACACAAATATACCCGAGCTGCAGAACACCTAGCAGGCTCAGTTAGCAAGAGCAGCACGCGTTACCATTTAAAGATGACTTGGGCGGCCTAAGCTCCAGAAACCTCCCCGACACAGACCACCCCCAAGGCGCAGCCCGGCGGCTGGACTCCTAGCCTGCCAGGAGGGATGCGCTACCTTTAGACTGGCAGTCCGCACAAAACTTGTTATCCTCCTCCAGCAGCAGGTTGGCCAGGACCGCCTGGTACCGATCCACGTCCTTCACCGACTTGCCCGTCATGGCCAGGGTGCCGGCGGGGGCAGAGGGCGACGCGCCCTCCTCGCCCCCAGAACCCCCTGCCTCAGTCCGCGGTGAGGACCCCGGGTCCCCCGCCCAGGGGCACCTCCTGAGCGGGGGAGAGCGCTCTCCTCCCGCTGCGCCCGGCGCCCGGGTCCAGTCAGCGGCGCCCGCCCCCAACCCTGCAGCCCCCTCAGTGCGGCGCCCCCTGGCGGGCTTAGCGAAAGGCCCGAGAGCAGGGGAGGCTGCTGGACCACGGACCCTCAGCCCAGGCAAAGGAGCCCTAGGGCCTCCTGGGTGCTGGACGCAGAAATGACGCCCCGGCCTGCCTGTCTGCGGGTCGTGCGTCCCGCGCCTCGGTTTCCCTGACAGCTGCTGCCTGCTCGGCCACCACCTCCGCAGCCTACTTCCGGCAGCTCTTCCTCTCCACCTCCGCCCGGCCCGGCCCGCGCATGCGCCCCGCCCCCACCGCTCGGCACTGGGCTCTTCTCTCAGCTCCGCCTCTCAGGAACCAATCCGGGGAGAAATTGGGGGCGGGGCTTGAGGTGGGGGCGGAGGGAGGGGTGGGCACGCCCCCTGCGTGTCCTTGGAAAAGAATGAATGGAGCCTGGCAAAAAGAGAGAGGAGAGAGGAAGAAAGTGAAGGAAAATGGCAACTAATACTTACTGAGCTCTTACTATGCGCCAGGCACTGTGCTAAGCGCTTTACATGAATTATCCCAATATAATCCTCACAACAACTCTATGACTTCAGTACTTATCATCCTTATGTAACCTGAGAGTTGTGGTTACCTCAAAGTCCACCAGCATATATTTTCCTTCCGCAGTCAAATAGAAGGCACTAATCCAATAACTCAGGATAAAGGGATGTCACAGCCTCCCCAAGTTTTCAGAGGACTGTGGTCACCTGTCACTTGGAATACCTGCTCCCCCCGATATTCATGGCTTTTCTCTTGAGACCACGGGCATCTTTGACATTGTTTGGCCTGGTGCCTAGACAGTTTGTTTCTTCTTTCGTTTCTTAAAACCTCACAAAACAATGAGTTTTGTGCAGCAGAATTTTTCTGACGGTTACTTTGCAGGGGGTGATTACAGCATAGCACAGAACAGGCAACTGCTTAAAAATAACTATTAACATCATTGTCTTCCTGTCTGCTCATGGATCTAAAACAACAAAAACAAACAAACAAACAAAAATCATTGTCCGAAGCCACCCTTGCTACAGAGAATTTCCCACTGGCTGTCCTTTTCTTTAGGATTCCCACCTGCCATCTGGCCCCTGTTTTCATTCATTCATTCACTGAGCAAATTGTTACTGAGAAACTTCCAAATATCAGGCACTGTACTGGGGGACAGAGGAACACATGATGCAATTTGTGGTTTTAAAACATTACTCTGGGCAGGTGCCTGTAATCCCAGCGACTGGGAGGAGGGGTGAGGCAGGAGGATTGTGTGAGGCCAGCCTGTGAGACCCCATCCCTAAAAAAAAAAAAAAAAAAATCACTGATAAGACCAGATGCTCAGAGTTATCTCTAGTGAAACCCTCTCCTCCACCTCTTTACTTTCTCCCAAGACCAGGCTCCCCTCAAAACTTTTATCTTATCAGAAGGAAACTAAAAGTTTCTATGACTTTATTAATCAGAACAATTCAATTCTCTATCCAAACCTCTTCTTTCTAGTCATACCTAGGAGACTCAACTTTCATAAAGACACAAGTTCATGAAAGTGCATTTCCTGAAGAAAAAACCCTCAAAATAGGTATGACCATAACCATTTTCAGTTGATTTAACAGAGGATCAAAATTACCCAGTTAATTGTGATGATTAGTTCAAGCCCTCCTCATCTTCATCCCTTCACTCTGTAAATAGTTTTCCTGCCTTAGTCTAAATCTAGTTAAATTAATCCTTCATCCTGCTCTTGAGAGAGCACTTTTGAATAGCAAATATGATTGAATCATACTCTCCTGTTTAAAAATCATTTATTGGCTCTCCATTACCTATGGCAGTGCTTCTCAAATTTTTCCATCTAGGGAGAGATTACACGTTCTGGTAGTTAAGCACACAGACTCTGGGGCCACAATGTCTGGGTTTAAATCCTCAGCTTAACCACTTACTATCTGTGTGACTTTGAACAGGTTACTTAACCTCTCTGTGCCTCAGTTATTTCATCTATAAAATGGAAATGATGATGATATTAATAGTACCTATTTCAGGCTGGGCACGGTGGCTCACGCCTGTAATCCTAGCACTCTGGGATGCCAAGGCGGGAAGATTGCTTGAGCTCAGGAGTTCAAGACCAGCCTGAGCAAGAGCGAGACCCTGTTTCTACTATAAATAGAAAGATATTAGCCAAACAACTAAAAATAGAAAAAAATTAGCCAGGCACAGTGGCACATGCCTATAGTCCCAGCCACTTGGGAGGCTGAGGCAGAAGGATCCCTTGAGCCCAGGAGTTTGAGGTTGCTGTGAGCTAGGGTGATGTCAGTGCACTCTAGCCTAGGCAATACAGTGAGACTCTGTCTCGGAAAAAAAAAATAGTACCTATTTCATAGTATTGTTTCGAGGGTTAGTTGAGATAATGCCTGTAATATATTTAGAACAGCTCTTGGCACATAGCGCATAATAGACAATTAATTCTCTTCACTAAATATTTATGGCTTTTTGCTTTCTGCGCACATGCTAAGATTTTATTTCCTAGCCTCATATAGTTGGGAATGGTCAATGAGTTTGAGCAGAAAGGATGTGTCATTTGTGTCTGAAGCATTTTATTTGCTGCTTTGTGATTCTTCTCTTTCCCTCCGACACAGCAACCAGCAACATTCAAGACGTTGATTGCTCTATTAGCCTGGATGCCTGAGTAGCTGATAAGCCAGAGCCTTCAGCCAGGCCATAGAGAATACGTAACATGAGCAGGGAATAAGCAGCTGGACGCGCAGTGGCTCACGCCTGTATTCCTACCATTTTGGAAGGCTGAGACAGGAGGATCACTTGAGGCCAGGAGCTCGAGGGCAAGGAGTAAGCATTCTTGTGTAAGTCACTGAGTTTTGTTTTTTATTTGTTTACCAGAGCTAACTGATACATTGAATATTAACTCTTTTTATTATCATAACTAATAGCAGAGGAACTGGATGCATACCCCAGGGTCTAAGGATATGGATAAAGCAAACCTTTCCTTATGCCAAGTACAAATACTTTTTTTGACAATTTTTCTTGACAATTCTTGCAAAACATGTTCACTCTGTTCTGTAATGTACAACGTTAACATAAAACTGTTTCATGTTAGTTATAGAGTTTTCTATCTGTCCCAGTGGGCACAGTGTGGTTGCATTGTATCTTTGGATTTCAGAAAATTGGAATGAATTGAAGAGTCCTGACACCACATTTCAAGCTCAACTTCCAGATGATTCCTCTTCTTGGTCCTTAAATAAGAGTATTTTGAAACCCCAACTCACATAAATAAGAGGACAAAATAGAAACAGTTTTTAAAAAACTGTTATATTAGAGTAACCACTGTAGTAAAATGTCCAGAATACTACTGAAAAGGTGGTATAGTGAATATTTTTGGACTATTGCCACAGGAAATTTTCATTAGTGTATTTTCTGGCAAAGAGATCAAATTTCTTGAGTCACATGTTTATCTAAAACAGTTTCTGATCCACTGGTCAGTCACTCTACCTATTCAGGGTAATACTCATGAAATAACTTTTTCGTTTTTTCATTAAGAAAACTGGATAATTATGCTCTCCATTTTACTGTCAGCTCTGTATTATTTGTCACATGTAAATGAACTAAGGGTGGCAAATGAACTCACAGTCCATTCAATCAACCCTCTTCAACCAATTCAAAACTTTTGTTTTCAGTGTAGAGAACGTGTCATGATTATTTAAAAACCTTCACTGCCTTGCCGTGGATTCCCTGTGCAGCCTTGAAAACATATATCTGCTATGTAAGCCAACTCTGTGAGCCCTAGGGTTGAGCTACATGGTTCTCCTCTCCTACACCGGTTCCCGTATGTTGATTTCCACAGCCTGACACCCTTGGAAGAGTCTCCATGTGCCATTACAGATGATGCCTGCTATAGGAAAGCCACCATCCTTTTTATTTTTAACTTTTAAAATTTTTTTATTTTTGTAGAGACGAGGTATCCCTATGTTGCCCAGGCTGGTCTTGAACTCCTGGCCTCAAGTGACCCTCCTACCTCGGCCTCCCAACATACTGGGATTACAGTCATGAGCCACCACACCTGGCTTCATCAATGGGAATTCAAAATGACCAGTGGTCATCGGTCCCTTAGAAAGATGGAGAGTGGAGTGGGTGGGGTTTTAAAAAACAAGGGAAAGATGGAGAAAATGACCTCTCTTCAACTCTGTCACACATTGTCATCTGGTCCCCCAATGAGCCCCGCTGGTGTTCAGTCTTACAAAGTTGTTTTTAAAGACAGCTTGGCTGCCTTTTCAACCTTTCCCTCTAACCCTAGGGGCTTAAGGAGACTGAAAGGAAGAGATTTCATTCCATCCCAGCTCACCATTTTTCTCAAGACAACTTGTGTCCCCTACCTCTACCAAACTTCTCCCCTCCCCTTCTCCCCCTTAGTTTCACAATAAAACCTTCCATGACTATTAACTGACACAGATTCTGGGAGAGGAGGCAGAGTTGTCTGTGCGAGCAGTCTCTGAATCCTAGCTCAACTCACCGTCATTGTAATCTTATGACAATGTCGGCAAGTGCGTAACGATGAGCAGTTGTATTGCAACCATGTAAGGACATAGGAAAGTGGGCATCTATATAAACAGTTCCTGCATTTTCAGGGCCTAAGAAGGACTGAGTAAGTATACCTGGTGAAGGCCTCCTCTCGGGACTCTGTAGCCTAATGATAGGAAATCACCCCACACCAAAGCACATCAATCTGAAATAGCAGAACACTGTGGGGGAAAGGCAACATCTGAAGTTTCCAGAGAGGAGAAACTAATCACATGATAAAGGATCAGGAATCAGAATGACACAGAGTTCTCAACAGCCACTATGGTTCCAGGAAGACCATGGAACATTGCCTCCAAAATTCTGAGAAAGAAGAGTTGCCAACCCAGAACTCCAGACCAGTGGAACTATTATTGTGGAGCTGTGGTCAGCCCCCGGGGTTTTGGACCAGTACTAGTCCCTGGTCTATGGCCCGTTAGGGACTGAGCCTGCAGAGCTGCGCTCCCCCACCCCCACCGTGGAAAAATTGCCTTCCATGAAACTTGGGGGGGCGGGGCGGGGCCACACAGCAGGAAGTGAGCAAGGGAGTGAGCATATTTATAGCTGCTCCCCATTGTGGAAAAATTGTCTTCCATGAAACCAGTCCCTCATGCCAAAAAGGTTGGGGACCACTGTTCTAGAGGCAGTGATGCTCTCTAAAGATGCTTTCAGATAGATATACTAGATTTCAAAGTTTTCCCTCCCGTGCCAGCTGTGCTCCCTTGCCCTCCACATCCTCTCTCTGCCCTTCAGCCGGTTCTGTGCCCTGAGAGGCATCAACCCTGGTTGTTTTCAGCCAATGGGAGGAACAAGTGGAAATCAGAGGGCAGGAAGAGGGGGAAGTTGAGTTATTTATTTTCTCTGCTCTCTCCTTGCCAGCAGAGCCACTGTCTCCAGTGACAGCCAGAGTGTCAATGAGGGTGACTCTCTCCTGCAGCTGGGCCTCTCACCCTCTCCCGTTGCCCCTTCAGGCTTTGGGGATAACAGTTTCTGCAGTTGCTGGCCTCAAAGCATATCATGCCCTTTGTTGGTTTTCTCTACCCCTGCCTGTGCTTAAGGTTATTAAGTATGAAATGTCTGATTTCCTTAAGTACTAAGTTTGACAGTTGATATCGCTGACATTTCACCTTGACACTTCTTGTTTTATTTTTATTGTGAAGGTGCATCCTCAGTCTTTCAAACACATGCTTTGGTTTGTGATTATCTTTTGAATTTTTTTAGAGCAATTTTTGTGAAACCATGGATAAGTCAAAAATTCATGTTATTTTCGAATATGAGTTCCATCATGGAACAAATGCAGCACAGGCAGCTCAAAATAATATCAACCCAGTGTTTGGAAAGGACGTGGCTAATGAGCGCACAGTACATC
The DNA here is from genome assembly GCA_963574885.1 of Lepilemur ruficaudatus. Classification (NCBI taxonomy): domain Eukaryota; kingdom Metazoa; phylum Chordata; class Mammalia; order Primates; family Lepilemuridae; genus Lepilemur; species Lepilemur ruficaudatus. Next base: position 26,615 of record CAUYRT010058722.1, on the reverse strand, counting down.
GATGGTTTGAGAAGTTCCATTTTGGTGATTTTAATCTTGAAAATGAGTCACGTGAGCCAACCGAGACCAAGGTGGATGATGATGAGCTGAAAGCTGTAGTGGAAGCGAATCCATCTCAACCTATGCATGAATTAGCAGCAAGGTTTGACATTACTGTTCTAACAATATTGGACCATGTGAAACAAATGGGCAAGGTATAGAAGCTGGATAGATGGGTCCTGCATGAATTAAATGAGCATCAGAAGAGAAATTGTCTCAAAACTTGCCTTTCGCTCACACACATTGACATCCACTCATGTTCCTGGTCTGGCCTGTATACCACCTGGTCCCTGATGCCTCCTAGCGCAGAAAATTTTTTTAAAAAGAAGAAAAAGAAAAAAGAAACTTGCCTGTCTTTGCTGTCATGACATAAAGGCAAACCATTTCTACACTGTATTGTTATTGGTGATGAAAAATGCATTCTGTTTGACAATCACAAGCATTCAGCATAATGGTTGGATAAAGATGAAGTGCCAAAATATAGTCCAAAACTGAATATTCATCAAAAAAAGCTAATGCTGTCTGTTTGGTGGTCCAGCGCTGGTATTACCCACTACTGCTTCATGAAACCTGGTCAATCGATTACAGCAGATGTCTACTGCAACCCGTTGGATGAAATGATGAGGATGCTTATGATTAAGCAGCTGAGATTGGTCACTAGAGACAGGCTAATCCTCCTGCAAGACAACACTTGACCACATGTCACACAAACCACGCTGCTCAAACTGCATACAGAAGCTGGACTTGGAAACTCTGTCATCCACTGTGTTCACCAGACCTTGTACCAACTGACTACCACTTCTTCCAGGCTTTGGACCACTTCATGCAAGGAAACATATTCAATTCTCAGCAAGCTGTGGAAAACGCCTTTCATCGCCACTTGCTCTCCAGGCTTCTTCGCTGCTGTCATAAACAAGCTACCGTTAAGATGGCAAAACAGTGTCGATAGTTTAGGTGCATACTTTGATTAATTGTACTGCTTCTTGTTTGAGATATGATAAACTACAGTTTTGATTCGAAATTGGACATTTCATATTTAATGACCTTAATAAAATGATCCCTTCTTTGAATTCTCCTCAACTGCCTCTTTTGCACTGGCCATGTGCTTCCTGTTGGAACCCTAAGTGGTTCACCTTCCATGCACACTCTGTCAAAAATGACAGCGTAATCAAGAAGGAGGAAAGCAGCAAAACCAGAAAACAGAGCATTCAACACAGGAAAAGAGAGAGGCTATTCCTAGTATGATGGTTACACAGCAGAATGCCGCCTCCAGAGAGGAGCAGTGGGGCAGAAGCCTTACATGGACAGTGCCAAGAAAAATGAAATTTATGGATTAGCTAATGTGTTGGAACTTATTCAGAGCAAATTCTCTTCTGCCAGAAGCTTAGGAGAGAAATTAATCGTAGATTCATAGAGAATTAAGCACCCCAAAATGAAGCAATTACTGACTCCAGGGAAAACAAAAAATTTAACCAGGAAAAAAAATATAATTGAAGAATACAAGGCTCAGCTGTCAATAATATCTAGTTATAATATTATAAACATCCAGCGCTAATTTAACAAAATATTGTTATTTAATTATATTGGGGAAATGAGGGAGAGGAAGTCTAGGAGGCAGTATATATAAAGAAATCTAAATCCTCATCTTCCATAGCAGAAGGAAATAAACAAAGCTGGAAAGGTATGTAATGGTGGTATATGCATGCCATTTAGGTAAATTCATAAATTCCAGAAGAAACAGCTACAAGTGTTGGAAATGGTTGCCTCAGAGGCGTAAGGGACCAGTGTGGGGAAAGGTGGGGAAAGGCCTTTCTATCTGTCATTATAAGCCTTGTATAACTACTTGACTTTTAAAACTATGTACATGTTTTACTTTGACAAATTATTTTTTAAATTAACCTAATATGTTTTTAAAACCCACAATCTTACTATTATCAACACCTGTGGATTCTAGGAGATAGTTCACAACATTTCTTATTGGGACAGTTTTTCCTCCATATGAAGTCAGTCTCAGATGAGCATCCCTCTGGATTTTTCTCTCCTTGTGCCCTCCCCACAGAGCCCAGCTCTATGTAAGTTCACAATGCCTTTGAATGGGAGTCATAAGAAACCCAGCTAACAGTGGCTTAAACAAATAGTGGTTTATTTTATCACAGAATAAGAAACCCAGAGGCAGGGCAGTGGTTTACATTGATTCAGCTACCTGACGAGGCCATCAGCACCCAGACTCTATCATTCTACTTTGCCATCCTCAACCTACTGTATTTTCATCCTCATGTTGAATGGTTCTCAAAGTGTGGTCCCCAGACAAACAGCATTAGTATCACCTGGAAATTTGTTAGAAATGAAAATTCTCAGGTCTCCTCCAGATCTATAAATCTGAAACTCTGGGAACAGGACCCAGCAGTCTGTGTTTTAAGAAGAACTTTGGGGCCAGGCACGGTGGCTCATGCCTGTCATCCTGGCACTTTGGGAGGCTGAGGTGGGAGGATCACTTGAAGCCAAGAGTTTGAGAACAGCCTGGCCAACATAGCAAGACCCTGTCTCAAAAAGAAAAGTTTTTTTTTAATTAGCCTTTAGCCCCAGCTACTTGGGAGTCTGAAGCAGGAGGATTGCTTGAGCCCAGGAGTTTGAGGTTACAGTGAGCTATCACTGTGCTGCTGCACTCCAGCCTGAACAACAGGGTAAGAATTTGTCTCTAAAAAAAACAATTTAAAAAAAGATGACCTCTGGATGCTCACTCAAGTATGAGAACCACTGATCGTGCAAATCACTTCATGGTCACACAATGGTCACCATAGCTGTAAACATCACATAAACTTCCAAGGAAGGGAAAAGGAGCATCACCAATCCTGGCTGTTCCTTGTATTAGGAAAGCAAAAGTTTTCCCAGAAGCTCCCAGCAGACGTTCCTTTAAGACTCTGGCCAGAAGCAAGTGGCACAGCTCAACCCCTAATTACAAAGGAGGCCAGGAAGACCCCATAGCAGGAGGCGCCAAGGAGAAACAGGGGGCTGGGGATGGCTGTGGGAAGCCAGAGGCAATGTCTGCCCAGGGGCCCGTGGTGGTCAGGACCACAGGTAGCATCATTCCTGACTCCATCCTGGGAAAGCAACCGAAGATGCTGCCACCCATCTGCAAAATTAGTCTTAGAACTTTCATATTCTTCAGATGGGAGAATCTACTAGACATAGAAATTTCATTCTTATTAATATTATTGGCCTCTCATGAAATGGTCCTGATCATAATTCATTATTCTAAAAGAACCCCTTTTCATCAAAAGTGAACAAGTCTCCTGTATGGTTCATGCCAAAAAAGAAAGAAAAAAGTGAGCAGGAGGTCAGGTGTGGTGGCTCACACCAGTAATCCCAGCATTTTGGGAGGCTGAGGCAGAGGGATCACTTGTGGCCAGGAGTTTGAGACAAACCTGGGCCACATAATGAGACCGCATCACTACAAAAATTTTTAAGATAAAAAAAAAATTTTTTTAAACGAGCAGGGTAAGGAACAAGGAGAGAAGAAAGGATAAAAATAATCCTGTTCTGTCACATTGGCTTAAAGAAAAACTGTTTTTACATTTTGACATGGAGATTTGACATGTGGATGCTTTGATACCATTGACCAAACAGCCCATCAAAATCCCTGTTTTGGGCCAGGAGCTGTGGTACCCACCTGTAGTCCCAGCTATGCAGGAGGCTGAGGTGGGAGGACCACTTGAGCACAGGAGTTAGAGTCCAGCCTGGGCAACATAGAGAGACCCCATCTATATGGTTTTTTTTAAAGGCCCTGCTTTGGTACACATCACACAGAAAAAGAACCGCTTAACTCTGCTTTAATAGAGTTGAGTGCCTCCAGGCAATCAAGGAGGAGAACATTCCAGGCAGAGATTGTAATATGCCTGAAAGCGGAGGAGTGAGAAAGGAGAAGTGAGAGTGGTTAGAGAGGTTATGTGTGGCCAGCATTACGAGAAGCCGGAGACGGAGCGAGGCCCAATCACGCAGGGCCCTTGTGTGCTGTGCTGAGGAGGTTGAACTCTACACTGTTCCTAACATCATTGAAGTGTGCGGGGCATCTTATGCTGGCTCCACAGATGGACTTTAGTGCCTCTTCAACCCCCTGAAACTGCATGACAAATTTCACGTGTGTGTGGGTATGTGCAGTCTTCTGGGGCTCAGATTTGCAGAGACGTGCGTAACCCAAACAAGGTTAAGAATCACTTCATTGAGGAGTCAAGAAGTTAGTCATTGCATTTTGTATTCATCACCAGAATAAATTCAGACTGAGACCAGACTCTACGTCCAGGTTAACTAGGAAAGGGCAGAGTTAAAACTAGAGACAGAATTCCATCTTGTCCAGAGCCTTTCCTGTGCCATCTCTGCACTGGACAACCTCCGACAAGTGCTGAGAGAGACAGGTATCCCCTCCCCTCACTGTGTGAGAAATGCCAGGCCACTGAGTCCCTCCTCTCTCCAATAACTTCTCCGTCCTGCTCTCTCCCAACTCCTAAATGATGAGAGAGGAAGAGGCGGGACATTAGTGAAGAGAGACCCACTAACTCTCCATCAGGGTGGGCGCAGTGGCTCACGCCTGTGATCCTAGCACTCTGGGAGGCTGAGGCTGGTGGATCGCTCAAGGTCAGGAGTTCAAAACCAGCCTGAGCAAGAGCAAGACCTTGTCTCTACTGAAAAATAGAAAGAAATTAATTGGCCAACTAAAAATATATAAAAAAATTAGCCGGTCATGGTGGCACATGCCTGTAGTCCCAGCTACTTGGGAGGCTGAGGCAGAAGGATTGCTTGAGCCCAGGAGTTTGAGGTTGCTGTGAGCTAGGCTGACGCCACAGCACTCACTCTAGTCCAGGCAAGAGGGCGAGACTCTGTCTCAAAAAAATAAAAATAAATAAATAAATAAATAAATAACTATCCATCAAAGGTAGGGCACTCCAGAATGGCACGTCCAGAAAGGCACAAGAAAATGGAACAGGAGTGGATTTTTCCAAGGACAGTGGGACAAATGCAAGGGAACATCTCGCCTACAACGTGTCCCTGTGATTCATGGTAAGAAGTAGGATAATTTGGGTCTGCTCCCAACTTTGAGTTTTCAGAAAAAATCTCAACTGTGGAGGCTTGTAATCATTATTTGTAATGAGTTAGCAAACAGAGGAGGGCAGAATGCTATCACATTTTGCTTAATCCAAAGATAAATTACTTTATAAAAATCACACTCAACAACAGAATTAAAAAAATGTTTTAGAATAGATACAGAAATGTTCTTCACATGACTAAACGTGTTCAATAATGGTGTTGTTTTGGATCTTTCCCATGAATTCCTGAGTTTAAGAAGCCCTTTAGGTGCCACATACCTGAAACAGCCATCCAAGCAGACGCAATAGGCCTCTAAGCAACTTTGTTAGGGCCCTTGATTAAGGTGGGAACTTCCTTCCCTTGATTCACTAGTTGGGACCCTACTTATCCAAATATATTACACAACTGGTTCCTGAACAGGAAGTGGCCCAGATTTGCAAATCGTCACACAAATTCAGTTTTGCACCAATATCTCAGTCTTCTTCCTGGTTTTATCTCTTACCAGGAAACAGATGTGTCATCCATTATTGTTCTTGAAGTCCTAACTGGTTCCCAGACCTCTTCTGATCATACTCGCGTGGTATCATGGAGTAGGGACCTCAGGTTTGCACACTGCCTTGTGTACCCTTTGCTGACCAACAAGGTGTGGTGGGTCTGATCTGATTCCTGTGCATCTGGTGCTGGTATACCCTGAGGCACAAGTGGTTTTGTTTGGGTGCCCTGCTGGCCCCTGCTGAAGGCTACGACTCAGGAAACCAGTGGCTTCCTCTCTGTTGGCTCATCTGGCCTGGTCTCGGGCACTAAGGAAGTCTAGCTGTTGGCTTCACCATGTGACCCATTCAGTGAAATCAGGGAACCAGCTGCATTAACTATTCCAGAGCTTTTTGACACAGGGGGGAGCTCATAGCCACACACCTATTCCTACTCACTGGTGGGAGATTGACCCCCACAACCTCTCAGGGGAGTACTGTCCACTCTTCGACCTTGACTCTGTGGAAAGGAAGGAGACTATCCTTGCCTTCTACCTGACTCGCCAGCTCTCTGTCATTTCCAACCAGCTGCCAACATGGAGATACCACACTGGACAACATGCTCCTGCAAATGCACTTAGAAGGGATAGAAGACTGGTGCTCGCATTTCAGAGAAAATAGTTTTGTACAAGTTGTCATGAAGATTCAAAATAACAAAAAGCTCTGCCCTTACTAGCTGTGTGACCTTGGGCAAGATACTTAACTTCTATGTGCCTCAGTTTCCTCATCTGTAACATGGGGATAAAGGGTGGTTGTGAAAACTAGAAATAACATACATGAGAAGTATCTGAAAGATATCTGGGCCAGGCACGGTGGCTTATACCTATAGTCCTAGAACTTTGGGAAGCCAAGGAGGAAGGATTGCTTGAGGCCAGGAGTTCAAGACCAGCCTAAGCAAGAGTGAGACCCTGCCTCTACAAAAAAAAATAGAAAAATTAGCTAGGCGTGGTGGCGTGCACCTGTAGTCCCAGCTACTCAGGAGGCTGAGGCAGGAGGATCACATCAGCCCAGGAGTTGGAGGTTGCAGTGAGCTACGATGTTGCCACTGCAGTCTAGTCTGAGTGACAAAGCAAAAAAAAAAAAAAAAAAAAAAAAGAGAGAGACATCTGGGATATTGTATGTTCTTAAAAATGGTATCTATCATTATTACTAACTATGAGCAGCAGTCCTGTTTTTGACCCCAGCTTTATCACCATTAATGCATAAAATTACAAAACTTTATGTGTTAAATAACATAATAGAGGATCAAGATGGCCAACTAGACACAGGTAGTATGTGCCTCTTCCACAGAAGAGGAACCAGAACAGTAAGCAGATTCTCACGTTTGAACAGATTGTCCTGGACAGAATGCTAGGATTCACTAGGAAGTGATGGGAAGCCCCAAAAATGGGTAAGGAGAGGGTTCAGGGCAACTTTCCTGGCCAGGGACTGGCTAACACCTGGGAGAAGGTCCTGGACATGGGGAAACAGTAAGAGAGAAGCCTCCAGGCCTCTACTCTCTGAGATGAGCTTTTACAATCTAGGCTACAAGACCATCTCCTGGCTCATACAGATCTTGGGCCTACCATGGGGAGCTGCTTGGAGATTGCAGAGACGTTGCTCCGGAAAGGGAACCCATGTGGAATCCCACAGGCATCTGAGCCTAGAGCAGCTTGATCCAGGTGCCACTCTGAGAGCCTAGATATCAGGGAACCACGGGCACACCTGCAGCCACTGAGCGGCTATGAGGAGGGATAGAGGAGCCCAGGTGCTTCCACACATCCCTGGGAAGGTCCTCACCACCATGTTGCAGGCTGCCGTTGAGACTGAGATACAAGCGAACAGCATTTTCCAGTTTCTTGTCCATGATGCTTGCCTGGGTAAGGACCCAGCCTTTCCAGTTGCAGGACCAAGGTACCATTTTTGAGAATTTGACACTGGGATGCACCCTGTCCTTGGGCTGAATTCGGGCTGACATAGCTGCAGCCCCGGCTGGGGAGGGGCAGGGGAACCAGGCTTTCCAGCACACACCTGGGACAGTGCCCACCATCCTGCAACTGGCTGCTGTGAGACCGAGTCTCGAGCAAATGACTCCCCACAGTTTCCTGCCAGTGCAGCCTGCCTGAGAAGGGCCCCGCACTCTCAGAGTTGACGCTGTTTGTAAAGAGAAATTACTTTATAAAAATCACACTGAACAGCAGAATAAAATATGCTGTCTTCAGTTTCAGAATTTGTGTGTGTGTATGTGTGTTTTAAATATCTATCTCCTTGGTAAATTTCTGAGGTCTTTATGTTGATTTTCAGATTTCTCTTGCATTTTATTGAGCTTCTTTAAAATCAATATTTTGGATGCTTTGTCTGGGATATAGACAATTTCTTTTTGGTTAAGATTTATTGCTGGAGAATTATGGTGTTCCTTTGGGGGTGTCATATGTCCTTGTGTTTTCACACTTCCTGTGTCTTTACATTGATATCTGCACATCTGCTGTAACAGTTGCTTCTTCCTATTTCTTACATCAGTGTTTTGTAGTTTTCCTTGTAGAGATCTTTTGCCTCCTTGGTTAAATTTATTTCTAGGTATTTTTTTTTTCTTGGTAGCTATTGCAAGTGGGATGACCTTCTTGATTTCTTTCTCAGCTAGATCATTATTGGTGTACACACATGCTGCTAATTATTAACAGTGTATGCTGACTTTGCATCCTTCAACTTTACTGAATTCATTTATCCAATTTCAGAGTTTTTTGGTAGGCCAGGCGCAGTGGCTCATGCCTGTAATCCTAGCACTCTGGGAGGCCGAGACAGACAAATCGTTTGAGCTCAAGAGTTTGAGACCAGCCTGAGCAAAAGCAAGACCCTGTCTCTACCAAAAATAGACAGAAATTAATTGGCAAACTAAAAAAATATATATGTATAGAAAAAATTATCCAGGCATGGTGGCACATGCCTGTAGTCCCAGCTACTCGGGAGGCTGAGGCAGAAGGATCGCTTAAGCCCAGGAGTTTGAGGTTGCTGTGAGCTAGGCTGACGCCACGGCACTCTAGCCTGGGCAACAGAGTGAGGCTCTGTTTCAAAAAAAAAAAAAAGAAAAATGAGGTGGGTGTTGTGGCACATGCCTGTAGTCCCAGCTACTCGGGAGGCTGAGGCAGAAGGATCGCTTGAGCCCAGGAGTTTGAGGTTGCTGTGAGCTAGGCTGACGCCACGGCACTCTAGCCTGGGCAACAGAGTGAGACTCTGTCTCAAAAAAAAAAGAGTTTTTTGGTAGAGTCTTGAGGTTTTACTAGATAAGATCACATCATCAACAAACAGGGATTATTTGACTTTCTCTTTTCCAATTGGGATGCCTTTTCTTTCTTTCTCTTGCCTGATTGCTCTGGCTAGGATGTCCAGTACTACATTGACTAGGAATGGTGAAAGTGGGCAGCCTATCTTGTTGCAGTTGTTAGAGGAAATTCTTTCAACTTTTCACCATCCAGTATGATATTAGCTGTGCATTTGTTGTATGTGGCATTTATTATTTTGAGTTATGTTCCTTCTATGCCTAGTTTGTTGAGGGCTTTTATCATGAAGGGATATTGAATTTTATCAAATGCTTTTTCTACATCTATTGGTATCATATGGTTTTCATTCTTGATTCTGTTGATGTGATGTATCACGTTTATTGGTTTGTATATGTTGAACCATCCTCGCATCCCTGGTATAAATCCCACTTGATCATGATGAATTATCTTCTTGATGTGGTGTTGGATTCAGTTTGCTAGTATTTTCTTGGGGATTTTTGCATCTATGTTCATCAGGGATATTGGTCTATAGTTTCCCCCTTATTTTTCTATTCTTGTCTGCTTTTGGTATCAGGGTGAGACTGGCCTCCTAGAGTAAGTTAGAGAGAACACCCTCCTCCTCGAGTTTTCAAAAGAGTTTCAGGAGGATTGGTATTAGTTCTTCTTTGTATGTTTAGTGGAATTTGTCTGTGAACCCATCTTGTCCTGGGCTTTCCTTTTTGAAGATTTTGTTGTTGTTACTAATTCAATCTTGCTACTCATTATTGGTCTGTTCATGTTTTTTATTTCTTCCTGGTTCAATCTTAGTAGTATGTATGTTCCCATAAATTTCTTCATTTCCTCTGGGTTTTCCAGTTTGTCAGTGTAGTTTTTCATGATAGTCCCTCAGGATCTTTTGATTTCTGTGGCGTCAGTTGTAATGTCTCCTTTTTCATTGCTGATTTTTCTTATTCGGGTTTTCTCTCTTCTATTCTTGGTTAGTCTAGCTAATGGTTTATCAATTTGTTTATCTTTTCAAAGAACAAAGTTTTCTTTCATTGATCCTTTGTAGTTTTTAAATCTCTATTTTATTTACTTTTCTGATATTTGTTATTTCCTTTCTTCTGCTAATTTTGGGTTTGGGTTGTTCTTGATTTTCTAGTTCCTAGAAGTGCATCATTAGATTGTTAATTTGTAATCTGTCTACTTTTTTTACTTTTGAGAAAAAGTCTCATCCTGTTGCCTGGGCCAGAGTGCAGTGATATCATCATAGCTCACTGCAACCTCAAACTCCTTGGCCCAAGTGATCCTCCTGCCTCAGCCTCCCAAGCAATTGGGACTACAGGCATGCACCACCATGCCTAGCTAATTTTTCTATTTTTTGTAGAGGTGGAGTCTAAATGTTGCTCAGGCTGGTCTTGAACTCCTGGCCTCAAGGATCCTCCCCCTTGGCCTCCCAAAATGCTAAGATTATAAGCATGTGCCACTGTGCTTAGCCTCTTTCTACTTTTTTGATGTGGGCATTTAATGCTATAAACTTCCCTCTTAGCACTGCTTTTACTGTATCCCAGAGGTTTTGGTATGTTGTGTTTCCATTTTTATTTGTCTCAGAAAATAATTTTTTTTGAGACAAGGTCTCATTCCTTTGCCCAGGCTAGAGTGCAATGGCATGATCATAGCTCACTATAATCTAGAACTTCTGGGCTCAAGTGATCCTCCCACCTCAGCCTCCCAAGTAGCTAGGACTACAGCCATGCACCACCAAACCAGGCTAATATTTTCTAATTTGGTAAAGATGGGGTTTCACTATGTTACTCAGGCTCATCTCAAACTCCTGATGTCAAGCAATCCTCCTTCCTTGGCCTCCCAAAGTGCTAGGATTACAGGCATGTATGCCCAGTTCTATGGGCACTATGCCTAGCCTCAAATTATTTTTGATTTCCATCTCAGTTTTGTTATAGACCCAATGGTTATTCAGGAGCATGTTGTTTAATTCCCTATATTGGTATAATTTCCAAAGTTCCTCTTAGTATTGATTTCTAGTTTTATTCCATTGCGGTCTGAGAAGATACTTGATAAGATTTTGACTTTTAAAAATTTGTTGAGACTAGTTTTGTAGCCCAACATATGGTCTATCTTGGTGAACGTTCCATGCACTGATGAAAAGAATGTATATTCTGGAATCGTCAGATAGAATGTTCCGTAAATGTCTCATAGGTCCATTTGGTCTAAAGTCCAATTTAAATGCAATGTTTCTGTGTTTGCTTTGGTAGCACATATACTAAAATTGGAATGATACTTTTCATCGTGGTAAATGTCAGCCTTTCGCTTCCAAGTTGAGGACTCCCTTGAGCATTTCTTGTACAGCTGGTCTAGTGGTGATGAATTCCCTCAGCATTTGCTTGTCTGGGAATGACTTTATTTCTCCTTCATTTATGAGGGATAATTTTGCTGGTATAGCATTCTTTGCTGACAGGTTTTTGTTTGTTTGTTTTCTTTCAGCACTGTGAATATATCAACTCATTCTCTTCTGGCCTACAAAGTTTCTGCTGAGGTATCCACTATTAGTCTGAAGAGAATTCCTTTACAGGTAACTAGACTTTTTTTTCCCTTCTGTTTTTAGCATTTGCTTTCTCAGTTTGACTGTAGACAATCTGATGAAATGTGCTGTGGTGAAGTCGTATTTTCATTGTATTTGTCTGGGGATTGCTAGGCCTCCTACATCTGGATGTCTAAGTCTCTCACTAGACTTTGGAATTTTCCATCTATTATTTCATTAAATAGGTTTTCTAAATATTTTGATCTCCCTTCACCCTCAGGGATACTGATAATTCATAAATTTGGTTGCTTTATGTTGTCCCAAACATCTCCAAGGCTTTGTTCATTATTTTTTGTTCTTTTTTCTTTATTTTTGTCTGACCAGATTATTTCAAAGGCCTGTCTTCAAGTTCTGAAATTCTTTCTTCTGTTTGATATAGACTATTGTTGAAGCTTTCAAATGTATTTTGTATGTCCTTCAATGAATTCTTCCAGAATTTGTTTGTTTGTTTGTTTTTAACAACTATCTCCTTGGTAAATTTCTCATTCATATCCTGAATTGTTTTTCTGAGGTCTTTCTATTGGTTTTCAAATTTCTCTTGCATTTCATTGAGCTTCTTTAAAATCAATATTTTGAATGCTTTATCTGGGATTTCAAGAATTTCTTTATTGTTAAGCTCTATTGCTGAAGAATTATTGTGTTCCTTTAGGGGTGTCATATGTCCTTGCTTTTTCTCGTTTTCTTGTTCAGGCCCCTCAGTGGCAAGTGCAGGTACCAGCCATGATGGGTGGGGGCAAGGCAATCATCAGGCCCCTGGTAGAATGCTCAGGTGAGGGGCCGCAGCCACCACACTGTGGTCCTGGCAAGGGGAGGATGGGACCGGCCCCAGCAGCCACAGCCTTGGTTGGTGGTGGGAACACATGTTCCTCTCACATTCCAGTCCCAGCAGAGCTCACTCCCTAGTCCTGGCCATCACAGCAGACATGCTTCACTCATCAGACCCAGCAGTCTGTGCCTAGCCTATAACTCAGCCTGGGCCTTAGGAGCCCCACTCAATACGAAGCCTCTGTGGCAACTCATGTCTCACTCAAGTCCCAGGGACAGCGCCTGCTTTCCTGTACTAGCACCTGCAGCCAACACCACACACACTCGCTTCTCAGGCCTAACTGTGGGAACTTACCCCTCACTCATGCTCCAGTTCTACAAGCAACAGCCTGAATTTCCCCAATGCCTAGGACCAGCACATTTGGATCCCAGGATAGCACATGGTCTTTTAAAAGCTAGGTTTGAAGGTGGCATCTTGCTGTAACCGCTTGGGTTTCAGAAAGAATGTGGGACCTGGGGCGAGCTCCTGCCCTGGAGCTGTTCCTTCTCAGTCTCCAGGCAGCTTCTAACATTAGACTCAGGCCTTGGGAAGGTCAAGGTGCTCTCCTCTGTCCTTGACTACACAATTCTTCAGTGGGAAAGTGGACCACAGAAAGACTCCCCGTCACACTCTACCTGTATTGGGGCGTCTCTCTCAGCTCCCGGCTTAGCCCTGCCAAGCAGGCTGCCTGTTGTCCTTCTCCTTCCTAGATTCCGGAGTTTCCTGCCACCTTTCTGTTGAATTCCTCTATTCCTTCTGGGATAATGCACTCAAAGTGTGATTTTCTACACACTATTCTGGTTCTTCTAAGTGGATGAGCCACGCTTGAAATGCTTCTAGTCAGCCATGGCCGCAGTGTTAGCGAGGAAGGCAGCAGTGGCCCTAGTGCGGGACCCAGGAGTACAGTCAGACTGGACTGCCGAGACCCACATTTGTATTGTTTTAAGCCACTAAGTTTGTGGTAATTTTTTATAGGAGCAACAGAAAACTAATACTGTTATAACAAATACCTAGGTCAGGCGCGGTGGGTCACACCTGGAATCCTAACACCCTGGGAGGCCAAAGTGGGAGGATCACTTGAGGTCAGGAGTTCAAGATCAGCCTCAACAAGAGTTAGACTCCATCTCTACTAAAAATAGAAAAAAACAGTTGGGCAACTAAAAAGAGAAAAAAATTAGCAGGCATGGTGGTACACACCTGTAGTCCCAGCTACTTGGGAGGCTGAGGCAGGAGGATCGCTTGAGCCCAGGAGTCGGAGGTTGCTGTGAGCTAGGCTGATGCCACAGCACTCTAGCCTGGGCAACACAGTGAGACTCTATCTAAGAGAAAAAAAAAACCCAAACATACAAAAGTAGCTTTGGAATGAACAATGGGAAGAAGTAGGAAACACTTTGAGAAGCCTGACAGAAAAAGCTTATAGGGGTTTCCTTGAGTAGGCTGTTAGCAGAAATATGAGTGTTAACAATTCTGACAAGGAGGACGCAGAAATAAATTAGGAGCATGGTAAAAAAATATATATAAAAATCAGTTTAGAGAATACCTAAATCATCCTAAACAGACTTGGTGGAAATATGAATGTTAAAGGTGCAATGGGTTAAGGATCAGAAGGAAATGAGGACTGTGATATTAGAAACTGGAGAAAAGGGGATCCTTGTCACAAAGCGACAAAACGCTTAGCGTCGTGCCTGGAAGTTACGTGGAAAGCAGAACTTAGAAACACTAAACTTGGAAATTTAGCTGCGGAGATTTTTAAGCAAAGTGTTGAAGGGTGTGGCCTGGTTTCTTCTTGCTGTCTATAATAAAATGTGAGGGGAAATAGATAACTTGAGAGAACTGTTAAACAAAAGATGAACCAGGACTTGATGATTTGGGGAATTCTCAGCCTCTTCAGATGGTAAAAAATGTTAGAATAATGAAATTCAGTGTCAGGAACGTGGATTTTTTTGTGCTTGCTTTTCACATATATTAATAGTGAAATTGGAACGATACCGAGGAGATTAGCGTGGCCCCTGCACAAAGATCACGAAGCATTTCATATTAAAAAAAAAAAATGAGGGATGTGTGCTTTAGAGAACAAGCTGAGAAGGCTGGATGGCCTTTTGCTAATACCTCGGAAAGATCAAAAGGGCAGCGTATTCAATCACATAAACGGCTTTTTGAAGAGATTTAGAATGTGACTCATATATCCCCAAAGCTACCTCAACAGGAGCCAAAAATAGAGATGAGAGTATCTAGAGAAGGTCTGTGAAGGAGCCTGTTGTCTAATGGAGTGAATGCCCAGGCCATACGTGAGAGACCCACAAGGTTCTTGGGAATTTATACCAGCAGAAACGCTGCAGCTTGGACTGAAAGGGATAAGGACAGTATGAAATGAGAGAAGCCTGTGAGAGCCTCAAAATTCCACAGGCAGGAAACAAGTCGATAAACCTATCCAGCTGCAAACATGTGTTGACCCTTCCATGAAAAAAGAATGACTCAGAGGGCGGAGCCCAAAGGGCAAAGCTTGGAACCATAGAGCGTTCTCCCTAGGACTTGAAACCTAATGGAGTTTGTCTAACTTAATTTTGAAATTGCTTCTTGCATGGGAATGTCTATAACTGCTATCCTATGCCATTGTATTTTGGGAGCAGACAACTTGTTTTTTAATGTTACATGTCCACAGATGGAAAGGAACTCTGCCCCAGGATAGATTATTCTGAGTCTCATCCAATACCTAATTTAGACTATTTCAATGATGAGATTTGAAATTCTTGAACTGAAGAGATGTAGATGAGACTTTGGAGTTTGAGTTGATGCTCTAAGTGGCTGAGACTTTTGGGGACCTTAGAATGATGTGAATGTATTTTGCATGTGAGATAGACATGAATATTTTGGGGGCCAGAGAACAGACTGTGGTACACAGAGTAAAGACCTGTCAAAGATGTCTATGTCCTAATCCCCAGAACCTGTGACTCTGTGACATTACTTGGCAAAAACAGACCTTGCAGATGTAATTAAGTTAAAGATCATGAGACTGTCCCAGATTCACTGGGTGGGCTCAACGTAGTCACAAGGGTCCTTAAAAGTGGGAGAGGAAGACACAAGAGAGAAGCAGAGGGAGATTTTATTCTGGAAGAACAGCCAGTGAAACCAACTCTGCTGGTTTTGAAGATGGAGGAAGGAGGAACCAAGGAAAGTGGGAGGCCTCTAGAAGGCGGAAAAGGCTGGAAAATGAATTCTCTCTTAGATACCCCAGAAACGAATACTGAGGGTAAACAAAGGGGTGAAAGTGGAAGCGAGGAGTTAAAATGAAGAGGCAGTTGCGATAATCCAAGTGCAAGAGGATGGTGTGCTGAGTAAGGCAGCTGCAGTGGGATGGAGAGAGGGATGGATCAGATAAACACCTGTGAGGTACAGCCACTGGGACATGGTGACAGTACTTGTGGGGGAGGAGGCAGGGACAAGTCAAGGCTGACACCCATATTTTTGGCTTAAGCAATAGGGCAGAGGGTGGAACCACTGGCTTTGTAGGTCACATAGGAAGAGGGACAGGTTTGTGGGCAAGAAGATAATTTCACTTTGGACATGTCAAGTTGGTGGTGCCTGGGGGACATCCAAGAAGCAGTTGGCGAAGCAGGTCAGAGGCTCTGGGGGAAACATAGCTGACAGTTAAAGTCAATGGGGTGGACAAGATGGCCCAGGAAGAGTATGGAGATCAAGAAGAGAAAGACAGGACTTTGTGGAGTGCTACGTAAGGGTGTGCAGAGAAAAGAAATCTACAAGGGCCTACCTGAAATAAATCTCCAAGGCGCTCTGGGCACAATGCTAAGCCCTTTATGGGCGTCAAGAGGCATTGCAATTCTCCCCATTCTACAAATGAGAAAACTGAGTCTTAAAGAGGTGAAGTGACTTGCCCAAAACCACACAATCCAGTATGTGGTGGAAACGGGATCCAAGTCTAGCTGAATCCAAATTCCAAGTTCTAATTCCCCAGAAGCCACACTCTCTCCCTTGTTGAGCTCCCACGGTGCTTAATCTACCTCGCTCCATTTCAGAAAGGGGCTTTCAGCACGGCGTGCTGTGGCAAAGGACCACTAGGTGGCGCCAGAGGACCAGCCAGCCTGATTACTGCCCACCTGGATGGAGTTGCACTGAGGAACTGGTGGGCAAGGAAGCCTGGCCTTTTCTTCCCGCCCTGCACACTCGCCCCTCCCTCCTGTCAGAGTTGCGAAGAAAGGATCAGGAGATCGGAAAGTTAGCGATGAGAGGTCTGAGGAGTATAAACTGGAGTGGCTCAGGCCTCAAGTCCAACAGAGGAGTCTAAGAATTCTTCTCTGAAAAAGGCTAGCCAGCAAAATAAAAGCTTGCGGCAAGCTAGTGGCCAGGCTGGTCTCATCGCCACTCCCCTCTCCATTTTTGTGTGGAGCCCAAAATTCACAACCCTATGCTGCAGCCCTGGGGCAAGAGGGAGGAAATGCATGTTACTGGGACCTATCCTGGACCAGAAACTGGGAAAACAGGTGTGTGTCCCTGGGGAGATCATTTCTTTCCTCTAAGCCCTCAGTCTTCCCGTGTATAAAATGGGGATAATCAAGGAATCTACCTCATCGAGTGGTTGTGAGGAGTTAATGACAAAATGCATATAACACATAGTGCATTATCTGTCATATAGCAAGTACGTGATAAATATTGTTATAAATACACAATAATTATAACAAAATAAATATGTAAATTATAAATATTATTATTGTATTTGTCAGGGTTCTCCAGAGAAACAAAACCGATAGGATATATATAGACATGTACGAGGAGGTTTATTATGGGAGTTGGCTCATGTGATTATGAAGGCCAACGAGTCCAGTGATCTGCCATCTGCAGGCCGGAGAACCAGGGAAGCCAGTGGTGTAATTCAGTCCCAGGTCAAATGTCTAAGAAGGGGCGGGGCTGGTTTAAGTTTCAACGACTAAAGGTCCAAGAACCAGGAACTCTGATGTCTAAGGACAAGAGGAGATAGATGTCCCAGTTCAAGGAGACAGAGAATTCATCTTTCCCCTGCCTTTATGTTTTTCTAGTCAGGTCCTCAGTGGACTGGATGACAGCCACTCACATAGATGAGGGTGGATGTTCTTTGCTCAGTCCACTGATTCAAATGCTAATCTCTTCTGGAAACGCCCTCACAGATACACCTATAAATAATGTCTTACCAGCTAATATTCCTTAGCCTAGTTGAGGTGACACACGAAATTATCCATCACAATTATTAATAAATGGTGATTGCTAGCTGCACTTTTCATGATTGTGTCATTTAATTATTTCCTCTCACCAACAGGTCTGACACATGGTAGATCCTCAAGAAATATTTGTGGGTTAAAAAATTAAAAATGGATTTCAGTCATGTTTTATGGGCTAATCCAACTTGTTGGCCCTGGAGAGACTTTCTGGAGATGAAGGATCAACAGGAGTTAGCTAAGGATCACTGTACCCTCCATAGTAAACAGAACAGAACCTGGCTACAGAGAAAATGCTCCGTAAATATTTTGGAAAGAAGAAAGGAAAAGAGGAGGAAAGGAGGGAGAAAGAGAGAAATGAAGGAAAAGGAAGAAGAGAGGAATGAAAGAAAAGCTCAAGGAGGTTTATTTATTTATTCATTTATTTTTGGAGACAGAATCTCACTCTGTTGCCCGGGCTAGAGTGCCATGGCGTCAGCCTAGCTCACAGCAACCTCAAACTCCTGGGCTCAAGAGATCCTTCTGCCTCAGCCTCCCCAGTAGCTGGGACTACAGGCATGCGCCACCATGCCCGGCTAATTTTTTTTTACATATCTTTAGTTGGCCAATTCATTTCTTTCTACTGTTAGTAGAGACGGAGGTCTCACTCTTGCTCAGGCTGGTTTCGAACTCCTGACCTTGAGCGATCCTGCCACCTCAGCCTCCCAGAGTGCTAGGATTACAGGCGTGAGCCACCACGCCTGGCCGGTTTATTTATTTTTTATTTGAGCTAAGGATCTCTGAGACAGAGGCTGCAAATGGGATCCCAGCCAAATGTTTCCTGGAGAGTTGATACCAATATACTCTAGGTCCCCATAGTTCCCCAAATATCCTCTAATGTAGCTCTCAGCAAACTTCTGTCTTCTCTGAACCCTTAATACCAAATGTGAGCCCTTTAAAAGGAGGGACTGTATTGATTTTGTCCAGTTTTAGACACACCTACTACAAAGAAGGAGCTCATAAAACTTTAAGTTCCTACTCTGGGCTGAGTTCTAGCTCTGGTAAAGGTGGAGTAGATTGCATCTGAGTAACTCTCCCACGGAGGACAATTATATTAATAAATATTGGTCAGAATATTTAACAACAACAACAAACCTGAATTAAGGCACAGGAAAGTGGCCTAAAACAGACATAAACTGGAAGAAAATTCAGCATTTAAAATAAGGTAACCAGGCCAGGCACAGTGGCTCATGCCTGTAATCCTAGCACACTGGGAGGCTGAGGCGGGCGGATTGCTCAAGGTCAAGAGTTCGAAACCAGCCTGAGCAAGACCCCGTCTCTACTAAAAATAGAAGGAAATTATCTGGACAACTAAAAATATATATATATAGAAAAAATTAGCCGGGCATGGTGGCACATGCCTGTAGCCCCAGCTACTCAGGAGGCTGAGGCAGGAGGATCACTTGAGCCCAGGCGTTTGAGGTTGCTGTGAGCTAGGCTGATGCCACAACACTCTAGCCTGGACAACATAGTGAGACTCTGTCTCAAAAAAAAAAATAAAATAAAATAAAGTAACCACATTGGGTATATGACCCATATTTATATGGATTTTCCACCAAGGAAAAGTTCTTAGTCTTCATAGCACAGTAAAGCTAAAATTCAAGCAGAAATTCAGAATCTTGTTGGGTCTGATGAATCAGAGGACAGAGTCCAGGGCTATTACAGTGAAAATAATTATTTCAGTGTAATACGTTACACTGTAATATTATTACACTGTAATATTATTACAGTGTAATAATAATTACACTGAAAATTTTGGGACAAACTCCAGAAAGAAAAGATCCACAGAGAGGAATAACCAAAAATCTGCACTTAAACTCCCCTCAGGTCCTTGGCTAAGCCTTGAACTGCACGTGCACAAACAAGACTCCAAATAACTCGGCAGGGAAACCGATAGCTGGAAAGATGAAAGTACTGAGCCAAGATTTTAGCCGCTACCCACTGACTGCAAGGAAGACAGTCTGAAGTTCAAATTCTGCCAGGTTATAAGAGCTGGTAAAGGGCATTCCGCTAAAATCCCAAAAGGGCTAAGCCTTAGGAGAAAACTCTCTATTCTTAGATTAAGAGATAAGCCTACAACTAACTGCAAAACCAAAAGTAAACTTAGAGCCCTGGAACAGCGCGAATATCTTACCTGTAAAGACACATATAGACTGAAAGTAAAGGGATGGAAAAAGATATTCTATACAAACTGAGGCCAAAGGCAAGCAGGAGTAGCTATATTTATATCAGATAAAACAGACTTTAAGTCAAGAATAGTAAAAGCAGTAAAAAAAAGATAAAGAAGGTCATTATATAATGAAAAAAGGAATCAATCCAGCAAGGGGATATCACAATTCTAAATATATATGCACCCAACACTGGAGCACCTAGATTCATAAAGCAAATATTACTAGGTCTAAAGAGAGAGACAGAGACTGCAATACGTAATAGCAGATTTCGACACCCCACTCTCAGCGTGAGACAGATCATCTAGACAGAAAAATCAGCAAAAAAACATTGGATTTAAACTGGACTTAGACCAAATGGACCTAACAGACACTTACAGAACATTCTATCCAACAGCTGCAGAATACACCTTCTTTTCATCAGCACATGGAACATTCACCAGGATGGACCATATGTTAGGCTACAAAACAAATCTCAACAAATTTTTAAAAATCAAAATCTTATCAAGTGTGGTCTTCTCAGACCACAATGGAATAAAACTAGAAATCAATACTAAGAGGAACTTTGGAAACTATACAAATACATGGAATTAAGCAACATGCTCCTGAGTGACCACTGGGTCAACAAAGAAACTAAGAAGGAAATTAAGAAAATTTTTGAAACAAATGAAAACGGGAACACCACATACCTGTGGGATACAGTGAAAGCAGTGCTAAGTGGGACGTTTATAGCATTAAATAGGTACATCACACGCCTGTAATCCTAGCACTCTGGGAGGCCGAAGCGGGAGGATCGCTCAAGGTCAGGAGTTTGAGACCAGCCTGAGCAAGAGCGAGACTCTGTCTCTACTAATAATAGAAAGAAATTAATTGGACAACTAAAAATATATAGAAAACATTAACTGGGCATGGTGGCGCATGCCTGTAGTCCTAGCTACTCAGGAGACTGAGGCAGAAAGATTGCTTGAGCCGAGGAGTTTGAGGTTGCTGTGAGCTAGGCTGATGCCACGGCACTCCAGCCCAGGCAACAGAGTGAGGCTCTGTCTCAAAAATAAATAAATAAATATGTACATCAAAAAAGTAGAAATATTACAAATTAATAATCTAATGATGCACCTTAAGGAACTATAAAAGCAAGAACAACTTGAACCCAAAATTATTAGAAGAAAAGATATAATAAAGATCAGGGCAGAACTAAAGAAATGGGCACTGAAAAAAAAATACAAAGGATCAGAAAGCAGAAGTTGATTCTTCAAAAAGATAAACAAAATTGATAAACTATTAGCTAGACTAACCAAGAAAAAAAAGAGAAAAAACTGAAATAAACAAAATCAGAAATGAAAAAGGAGACTTTACTATTGATACTACAAAAATACAAAAGATCTTTAGAGACTATTACAAACAACTGTACGCTGACAAACTGGAAACGTGGAGGAAATAGATAAATTCCTGGAAACATACAACCTACCAAGATCAAACCAGGAAGAAATAGAAAACCTGAATAGACCAATAACAAGTAGTGGGGTTGAGTTGGTAATTTAAAAAAAAAATCACCCAATAAGAAAATCCCGGGACCAGATGGATTCACAGAAAAATTTGATGAAATATAAAAGAACTAACACTAATCCTCCTGAAACTATTCCAAAAAACAAAACAAAACAAAAAAACAAAGAGAAGAGAATTCTGTCTAACTCATTCTACGAGGCCAGCATCACCTTGATACCAAAACCAGACAAGGACACAACAAAAAAAGAAAACTACAGCCCAATATCCCAGATAAACATAAACGCAAAAATCCTCAACAAAAATACTAGCAAACTGAATCCAATATCAATTCTAAAAAATAATACATCATGATCAAGTGGGACTCATACCAGGGATGCAAGGATGGTTCAACATACACAAATCAATAAATATGATAAATCACATCAACAGAATCAAGGACAAAAATGATATGATCATCTCAATAGCTGCAGAAAAAGCATTTGATAAAATCCAGCATCCTTTCATGATAAAAACTCTCAAGAAACTGGGAATAGAAAGAACATACCTCAAAATAATAAAGGCTGTATACAACAGATGCACAGCTAACATCATACTGGATGGGAAAAAGTTGAAAGCCTTTTCTCTAAGAACTGCGACAAGATAAGGATGCCCACTCCTATTCAACATAGTACTGGATGTCCTAGCCAGACCAATCAGGCAAGAAAAAGGAAAAAAAGACATCCAAATTGGAAAAGAGAAAGTCAAATTATACTTGTTTGTTGATGATGTGATCTTATCTAGAAAAACCTCAAGACTCTACCAAAAACTCTGAAATTGGATAAATGAATTCAGTAAAGTTGAAGGATGTAAAGTCAGCATACACTATTAATAATTAGCAGCATGTGTGTACACCAGTAATGATCTAGCTGAGAAAGAAATCAAGAAGGTCATCCCACTTGCAATAGCTACCAAGAAAAATACTTAGAAATAAATTTAACCAAGGAGGTAAAAGACCTCTGCAAGGAAAACTACAAAACACTGATGAAAGAAATTACAGATGAAACAAACAAATGTAAAAACATGTCATGCTCATGGATTGAAAGAATTAATATTTTTTAAATGATAATATTGTCCAAAGCAATCTACAAACTAAATGCAATCCCTATTAAAATACCAATGTCATTCTTCATAGAATTACAAAAACAATGCTAAAATTTAAATGGAACCCAAAAGGAGCCTGAATAGCCAAAGTGATCCTGAGGAAAAAGAACAAAGGTGAAGGCATCACATTACCTGACTTCCAAATATATTACAAGGTGTCTGGGTGTGGTGGCTCACACCTATAATCCTAGCACTCTGGGAGGCCAAGGTGGGAAGATTGCTTGAGATCAGGAGTTCAAGACCAGCCTGAGCAAGAGCGAGACCCCATCTCTACTAAAAATAGAAAAATCAGCTGGGCATGGTGGCGCATGCCTATAGTCCCAGCTACTCGAGAGGCTGAGGCAGAAGGATCGCTTGAGCTCAAGAGTTTGAGGTTGCTGTGAGCTAGGCTGACACCAGGCCACTCTATCAGGCAATAGACAGAGACTCTGTCTCAAAAAAAAAGAAAAAAGAAAACATGACATTTGCAGCAACATGGATAGAACTGGAGGTCATTATCTTTAATAATAAGCCAGGCATAAAAAGAACATATCACATGTTCTTACTTATATGTGGGAGCTAAAATATTTGATCAAATGGAGGTAGAAAGTAAAAGGATAGATAACAAAGACTGTGATGGGTGAGTGAGGCAGAGGGGAGGATGAAGAGAATTGGGTTAAAGGTACAAACATGCAGTAAAATATTAGATAATAATAGAAGGAATAAATTCAATGTTTGGCATCAGAGTAGGGTGACTATACTTAATAAAAATGTATTGTACTAGGGTGATGGACACCCTAAATACCCTGACTTGATCACTATGCCTGATGTACATGTAATAAAATCTGACATGTACACCATAAATTCATACCAACAATATATATATATATATATCTCCAGACAAAAACTTGCACACAAACATTCATAGCTGCATTTTTCACAATAGCCAAAAAGTGGAAACAACCCAAATGTTTATTGATGGATGACTAGATAAATAAAATGCATTATATCCACACAATGGAATATTATTTGGTGATGAAAAGAAATGAAGCACTGCTACATGTTACAACGTGGACAAACCCTGAAAACATTATTCTAAGTGAAAGAAATGAGTAACAAAGGATCACATATTCTACTATTTCATTTATATGAAATATTTCTAATAGGCAAATCTATAAAGGCAGAAAGTACATTGATGGTTGCCTAGAGGTAGGGGGAGGGGGCACTCAGAAACACATGGGGAGTGACTGCTAGTAGGTAAGGAATTCCTTTTGGAGTGATGAAAATGTTCTAAAATTGATTGTGGTGGCCATCTGTGAATATACTAAAAACCATTGAATTTTATGCTTTAAATAAATGAATTGTATGGTATGTGAATTATATCTCAAAATAGCAGTTATAAAAAGTGATAGAACTGAAAAAAGAAATAGAGAAATGCATACGTATCGTTGGAAAGTCAACATTCCCTTCCTAACAGTAGATGTAACAACTAGATAGAAAATAAGCCAGAATAGAGATGAACGCAACAAACCATCAACCAATAAGATCTAATTAACATTTATAAAGTATTTTACCCAACAATTGCAGAATACACATTCTTTTCAAGTTCACATAAAACATACCAAGATGGACCATATCCTAGGCCATAAAGCAAACCTCAACAAATGTAAAGGGATTAAACCATACAGAATGGGTTCTCCAACCATAACAGAATCAGAGTAGAAGTCAATAACTGAAAGGTAACAAGAAACTCTCCAAAGAGAGTTTAGAGAGTTTGGAAACTAAACAACACATTTTTAAATAATCCATGGTTCGAAGAGGAACTCTCATGGGAATAACATATATTGAAATGAACGAAAATTAAAGTAAAACATCAAAATTGATGGAAAATACTTAAATCAGTGCTGGTGGGGACACACACAGCACTAAATACATATATTAGAAAAAAAGAAAAGTCTCTTATCAGTAATGTAAGCTCCCATCATAGTACCTAGAAAAAGAAGAGCGAAATAAATCCAAAGCAAACAGAAGAAGGTAATTAACAAACATAACAATAGAAATAAAATTTAAAACATAAAACAATAGAGAAAAATCAATGAAACCAAGAATTGGTTTTTTCAAAGACCAGTGAAATTGAAAAATCTCTGGCAAGACGGACAAAGAAAAAATAGAGAAGACAAAAATTACCAATAGGAATGAAACAAAGAATATTACTACTGACCTTGCAAACATCAAAAAGATAAGGAAATTTTCTAGACACACAAATTTGACAACTCAGATGAACTAAAACAATTCCTCAAATAACACAAACTGCTATTATTTATCCAACATGAGATAGATAATTTGAATAGCCCTATAATTACTAAGAAAATTGAATTTATAATTTAACACTCCCTGACCCAAAATATCTTCAAGCTTATGTAATTTCACTGGAGAATTCTACCAAATGTTTTAAGAATAAACACAATCTGTTCCAGAGAATAGAAGAAGAGAGAATACTTTCCAATTCATTTTATGAAGCTAGTATTACCCTGATATTATAGCAAAACCAAAGACAGTACAACAATAAAGAAAGCTACAGACTAATTCCCTTATGATAATGGATGCAAAATTCTTAACAAAAAAATTGGCAACATATAGAATTATATACTACATGGCTGGTTCAATATTCAAAAATCACAAAAAGAAAGAAAAACAACAACAAAAATAAAAAATAAAAAAATTAGCTGGGCATGGTGGCACATGCCTGTAGTCCCAACTACTTGGGAGGCTGAGGCAGAAGTCCTGCTTGAGCCCAGGAGTTTGAGGTTGCAGTGAGCTATGATGGATGATGACACCACTGCACTCTACCCTGGGCAACACAGCAAAACCCTATCTCAAAAAAAGCAAAAAAAATCAATCAAAGTGACCCACCATATTAGCAGACTAAAGAAGAAAAATCACATTATTATATCAATGGATGCCAAAGCATTTGACAAAATTCTACACTCATTCATGATTTGAAAAAAAAAAACTCTCAGCAAACTAGGAATAGAGAAGTTCCTCAACTTGGTAAAGGCTATTTGCAAAAGAAGTACAGCTAACTTATACTTATGAAAAATCAAATAACCCCTGTATTAGTCAGGGTTCAACCAAAAAAACAGAATCAGTAGAAGATATATACTAAGTGATTTAGTGCAAGAAATTGGCTTATGCAATTGTGGGGGCTGGCAAGGCAAATCTAAAACCTGTAGGACAGGCCATCAGGAAACGTGCACTGGAATTTTCAGGATGAGCTGAAGCTGCTATGAACAGGCAGAGTTTCTTGTTCTTCAGGGAACTCTTGGTCCTGCCTTTCAACTGATTGAATCAGGCCCATCCAGATTATCTAGGGTAATTTCCTTTACTTAAAGAAATTTACATTTACAAAATACCTTTACAGCAACACCTAGATTGGTGTTTGATTGAATAACTGAGGACTCTAGCCTAGCCAGGTTGATAGATAAAATGGACCATCACACCCCCTAAGATCAAGAAGGAGGTAAGTATGCCTCCTCTCACCACTATTCTTCCACAGAGTGCTAGAAGTGCTAGCCAGTGCAATAAGACAAGAAATAGAAATGAAAGGTATATGGAAAGGAAAGGAAAAACTAAAACTGTCCCTATATGCAGATGATTGTCTACATAGAACATTAAAAAAATAACTTAAGACCCTCTATAATTAATAAGAGATTCAACAGAGTATTAGGATATAAGATCAATATAAAAAATCAATTATATTTATATATACTAACAGTAAACACATAAACAGAGAAATTAAAAATACGGTATCATTTACAATCACTTAGAAATTATATATTTAGGGATAAAACTAACAAAACCTATACAGGATTTGTTTGCTGGGAATTATAATATGCTTATGAAAGAAATCAAAGAAGAATTAAATAAATGGGGAGACATAGCATAGGTTGGAGGATGACAACATAGTAAAGATGTTGATATGCAGGTTTAACACAATTCCTATCAAAATACTAGCAAGAATTTTTTTTTTTTTTTGAGACAGAATCTCACTCTGTTGCCTGGGCTACAGTGCTGTGGTGTCAGCCTAGCTCACAGCAATCTCAAACTCTTGGGCTCAAGCAATCCTCCTGCCTCAGCCTCCTGAGTAGCTGGGACTACAGGCATGTGCCACCGTGCCTGGCTAATTTTTTTTCTATATATTTTTAGTTGGCCAATTAATTTCTTTCTATTTTTAGTAGAGACGGGGTCTCGCTCTTGCTCAGGCTAGTTTCGAACTCCTGACCTT
>CAUYRT010058720.1:0-17082 GCA_963574885.1 Lepilemur ruficaudatus | reverse complement strand
GAGTGCTGTGGCGTCAGCCTAGCTCACAGCAACCTCAAACTCCTGGGCTCAAGCAATCCTTCTGCCTCAGCCTCCCGAGTAGCTGGGACTACAGGCATGCACCACCATGCCCAGCTAATTTTTTCTATATATTTTTAGTTGTCCAATTAATTTCTTCCTATTATTTAGTAGGAATAATAGGAAGGCTGCTCAGGCTGTTTTGAACTCCTGACCTTGAGCGATCCACCCGCCTCGGCCTCCCAAAGTACTAGGATTACAGGCGTGAGCCACTGCGCCTGGCAAATTGTGTTTGTTTTAACGAAGATTTTCATGGTTGACTTAAAGTTTTGATATTTTAAACAATGTTAAGTTATATATTTACTCATTTATGCATGAATAGTTTTTTTCTTCTAAAAAGGGTTGGCAGGGTGAAATAGAAAGTAGTTTGATTTCTTGATAAAAAGAGCCCTTTTCATACTCAATGTTTTTTTTAATTGTCCTCATTGCCTTAGTTTCTTCTCCAGGACTGAGTATGCTGCTGCTTCTGGCTTCGATATATCTCACAGACAGAGTTGTTGGAATGGAAATGTAATACTTGGAAATTATACTTTTGTAGGTTGTATTCTAGCTGAGGGGCAATTGAGAGCTGAAACCCAGCCCAGGCACAACTTGCCAGGCCTTTGCAACAGAGGGTCACATTTGCTTTTAGAAAGGGGAAATTCACACAGAATCTTCCCTCAGGCTAGCAGCAGCTTTGGTTTCGTGTACTGTGTTGATGAACTTGGCCTTTTTAATGGTGGATGCTAGTTTTTGATAGATTACCTCTGGCCTCAGGGGAGGATGGATCTTTTGATTTCTGTAGCTTTTCAGTAAGGTTTGAAATTGTGGAGTGTAAGTTCTCTAACTTTGTTTTTCTTTTCCATTGTTTTTCTTTTCCATTCCAAAAATGGCCATGTTTTGGCCATTTTGGGTCCTTTGAGGTTCCATATGAATTTTATGATGTGTTTTTTCTATTTTCGTAAAAAAAAGGCCAATGGGATTTGATAGAGATTACATTGGATTTGTAGGTTGCTTTGTGTAGTGTTGTCATGTGTTTGTTTTTTTTTTCACGGCAACATTTCATCATGAAGTATTGTCATCTTAACATTTTCTTCCAGTACATGAACATGAGCTTTCTTACACTTTCTGTAAGTCGTCTTTTTTTTCTTCCAGCAGTGTTTGTGGTTTTCAGAATTTAAGTATTGAGACTCGTTGGTCAAATTCATTCTTAACTATATTATGTCAGGTACTGTTACAAATGATATTTTTTTAAATTTCATTTTCAGATTGTCCAATGCTAGTGTATAGAATATAGCTGAATTTTGTGTGTTGATTTTGTATCCTGCAACTTTGCTGTATTCATTTATTAGCTCTAACAGTTTGTAGGGTTTTCTACATATGAGATCATGTCATCTGGGAAAAGAAGTATTTTTACTTCGTCTTTTCCCATTTAGATAGATGCCTTTTAGTTCTTTTTTTTTTTTTTTGGCCTAATGCTCTGAAAAGAATTTCCAATACCATACTGACTATAAAGTGGTGAAAGCAGTCATCTTTGTCTTGTTGCTGAAGCTTCCTACTCCACCATTTTTTGTGACATCATGCTGAATTTTAATAAGATAATGGGATTCTATGTGTTGAACGAGATTTGAGAATTTTGAGCTATAATCCTTAGGATTCATTTCATCATCTATCCTAAACATGAAACATGTTTATTTTCAGTGAAATAATGTTTTTGCAGGGCATTAGTTTATAGCTCGGCCATGAAGTAAAATATCACCTCTGTAAATACATTGGTAGAAAATGAAAAGTGAAATTAATAACGATTCATGAGCAGAACTCTGTAATGTATCGTATAAAATAGTAAAAGACAGATTCTGACCTTCAAGGGGAAACTAGACAGAATACACGTTTTGGGTACCCAGGATGACGTGTTAGGAACAGTTTTGGATTTCTCCTCAAGACTGTCTTTAAGCCTTTATGATACCTTTATGTGCTATGCTATTCCACATAGCAATAGCTGAGAGGCTTGATTTTTCCCGCTTATTTTTATTATTGGTTGGAAGATGGTGGCTTTTCTGGTCTTCATTATCCTGAATTCAACTATTACGACATTTTAATATTTAAAAATATTATTTTGTAGATATTTGTCAACTAAATTTTTGGCAAATCTTTTGTTACGTCTTTCCCTTCTAGACTGGATGTTTTTACCCCTGCCAACTCCTTCCATCAACACTGCTGAAGCTTTCTAAAAATTCTAATTACAAGCTTAATAGTACTGTGGTGAGGTATATATTCTTCTAGGGTGGGAGGAGACGGGGCAGAAGTTCACTCTGAAAGTAATTAACCTTTTCATTTATTTCAAAGTCTAACCAGGGATGTTAGCAGGCAGTTGTATGTCATTTACAAAATTTTAAGTGTTATTTTCTCTTTTTTTTTTTAACAAGTGAACACTGTCAATGGGATCATTATTTTAAAACTATTTATTCATATTTATGTATATAGAGAGAGACAGAGACAGAGAGATAGGGTCTCGCTGTGTTACCCAGGCTGGTCTCCCTGGCCTAAGTGCTTATTTTCTTTGTGTGTATCAGGCCTCAAGAAAGGAGAACGGGATATGAACAGTTTCACCCAGGCCCATCCCCGGTGGATCACGATTCACTAGAATCCAAGCGCCCACGTCTGGAGCAGGTTTCCGATTCCCATTTTCAGCGCGTCAGTGCTGCAGTTTTACCTCTAGTGCACACGCTGCCAGAAGGGCTGAGGTCTGCAGATGCTAAGAAGGTAAATGTTTGTTTTCTTACCCGGTAGGGTTGTAGGTTTGTAATGTTTATTTAGTCATAATTCAGGCACAGCACCTCAGAGAAAGTTCAGTTATGCCAATCTCTGAAGGTTGGTGCTATGGGAAAGTAAGAAATTTGTTAAGCAAAACTAAAAACCACAGGCTGAGAGCTCCAGACTGTTAAAATCAGTACTTTTCACTTTGGTAAGTGAAAACAATCTGAGAGGACTGTTGTAAGGAAAAATTTCTTTTGAATATTCTGAAGCATTTTGGCTTGCTGGGCTATAAAATGTGGTCAGAGGTATGCAAGACTACTAGTTTTGTGAAATTTAAATTAAATTTTAAATAAACCCCTTAAATTCAGTAACAATTTGTTAATTTTCTACATGGGAGAAAACACATTTTAGGTGAGGTTTAACCGTGCTGAAAATTTTTGTACAGAAAAATGCTTGTTCCTAATTTATATAAGTAATATAACCAGAAAACTTGGAAAATAAAGAAGAAAAAAGTTACCTATAATTCTATAACTTGGAGATAAAGATCCCCTCCTCCCAGTTTTATTATGGTATAATAGAAGAATAAAAGTTATATATATTTCTGGTGTACGGTGTGATATTTTGATATACGTGTACATTGTGAAATGATTAGTGATTAAATCAAGGTAATTAACGTATTTGTCACCACAATTTTTTTTTTGTGGTGAGAATATTTAAAATCTATTCTCTTAGCAATTTTTAAGTATATAATACACAAGTATTAACTGTAGTTACTATACTGTACAGAGAGAACTACGTTTGATATTTAGCCATATTTTGTGACATTTCAAACAATATATATTGTGAATTTATGAGTTCCATTAAGATCAAACCATTATTCCCCTTGTGTTTATTGTTATTTACCTTCTGTTGTGAAATGTTCATGTGTCCATTGTGCTCTTGTTTTGTTGCCATATTTATCTTTTTCAACTGTCTGTTTTGCTTATCATTAAATCTGCAGATTACTAAGTACCTGGCAGTTAGTAGGTGCTGAATAAATACTTGTTTTAGGAAGAATAACTAATTTTTAAAACTTTTAACAGCAAAGTGTTAACCTTTTTACTAACTTTAGTATTTTTCCTAGTTTTTTAAGTGTCAATTTTCCTTTAATTTTTTTTTTTTTAGCCGTGCTGAGGTTTAAAATGTTTTGTCATCAAATCTGTTTCCCATAAAATTTATTTACTTTTTTGGCTGCTTGCCCTTTCTACCCTGATATCAGATAAATAAGTGCTGACACATTTTCTTGGAGTTTTTATGCAATGAAAAGTGATTTAAAATATAGTAAATATATCTGCAATTTATTTTCAAATATTTCAGTCAACAAAAAGGGGTGTGTGTACACATAAAGAAAATAAATACATGTAACAAAAGATTAGCGATGAATCTAGATGAAGGATAGATGAGTGTTCATTATATTTTTTTTTCAACTTTTATGTAAATTTGAAGTTTTTCATAATAATAAGTTGAGTGGGGAAAAGCTCTTTGTGATCAGCTAGAAAATTAGCTAAGCTTCTGGTAATTTTGCAACCTACCTTATGTTAAATAATTATATCATACAATAGTGTGTGAGGTTTATAACAAAAGTTTTGGTGCATTAAAAAAAGTAACTTAAAAATATAGTGAATTAAAGGTCTTCCATGGCTGAATAAATTTCCACATATGTAATTTATAGCTCTTGAATTTTTTTTCTATCAAAAAGGGGCCTTTAAAATTCATTTGTTAAAATGTGACATGTTGAATCAGTATGACCTAATTCCATTTCGTAGTTGAGAAACTAGGTGTTAAGAAAAATTAAGTGACGTAGGTAGTGCCTCCTGAGTTGGAATTGAAAACCCAGGACCCCTTACCCCTAGTCCCACTTTTCCTCCTAAGGACTAGACCATGATTACTACTACTACTGCTTCCTACTAAGTAAGGATTTAAAAAGAATTGACATTTGTTAGGTTTTTTCCTTTTTTTAACTGTTGTTAAGTTCAGGGTGTGTCATTTATAGAAGAATTAGATAAGCTTGAAGGAAAAAGTTACCTATAGTCTTACCACTTAGAAATCATTGTTAACATTTTGGTGTTTACGCCTCCCTATTTGTAGGCATATTTTAATGTGCTCACTTTGTGCATTCTGTTTAACTTTATTTTAGTTTAAATATATAATGAGCTTCTTTTTGTGTCAGTAAATTTACAACTGTATTGTTAGTGGTTACTTAGCATTCCAGATATGAATATAAAGTCATTTATTTAATCAGTTATCACACATTTAGGTTACCTGTTTATTCATAGTACTATGTTGTGACATATATTCTTTAGGCTGAGTTTTTTGTATACATTCTTATTTACTTTCTTAAGGTAAATTCCTGTTAGTATAATTAATTACAGACCAGAGTTGACATTTTTAAGACTTTCAGTGGGTATTTCCAGGTGGCCCTGCAAAAGAATAGGACCAACTCTTACTGCTGACAGCAGTGTATAAAGGTACTCACTGCTTTTCTATCCTTGCTGATACCACATATTTATTTAAATTAAAGATTAATTTGATAGATGATTGTATTTAACTTGCATTTATTTGTTAGTAACATTTAACATTTTTTCCATTTGTTTATTGGTTATTCATCTTTCCCCTTTTATAAGTTGTTTTTTCATATCTTGCCCATTTTTCTGTTGGTTTATTTTTTATTTTATGTTGAGTTTTTTAGAGTTCATGTTTTGCAAATGGTTTTCCCATTTCATCATTTGCCTTTTGAATTTGTTGTTACTGTTTTGATAAGCAGAAGATTGTGTATTTTATTTTGATTCATCTTTTTTATATATACTGTCTTTTATGTCTTTTGCTTTTGGCCTTCCTGAGCTAAAGATAATATGAATCCTTGATTTTTTTGTTGTTGTTTTTGTTTGTTTGTTTTTCAGATTTGCTAGTAAGCTCTTGCAAATGTTTGCTATTATTTGGCTTTTATTTTGATATAAGATATGAGGTAGGAATCTAATTCTTTTTCTTCAAAATAGCTGTCTGGATGTTCCAACACAAGATTATAAACTCCATGAAGGTGGGGATCATGTCTGTTTGTTTTTTGTTTTTTGGGTTTTTTTGAGACAGAGTCTCACTCTTTTGCCCAGGCTAAAGTGCTGTGGCATCAGACTTAGCTCACAGCGACCTCACACTCCTGGGCTGAAGTGATCCTCCTGCCTCAGCCTCCCCAGTAGCTGGGACTACAGGCATGCGCCACCATGCCTGGCTAATTTTTTGTATATATTTTTAGTTGGCCAATTAATTTCTTTCTATTTTTAGTAGAGACGGGGTCTTGCTCTTGCTCAGGCTGGTTTCGAACTCCTGACCTTGAGCGATCCTCCCGCCTTGGCCTCCCAGAGTGCTAGGATTACAGGCGTGAGCCACCGCGCCCAGCGGATCGTGTCTGTTTTAATCACCATTCTGTACCTAGTTCCTATTATAGAAATAGGCACCTGAAGAATTTTTTTGTTAAATATTTAACTAGGAAGGGAGTCAGTGGAAGATGTTGATTTATAATAGTAGTTCTAAGAGGATGTATCACAATCACCTGGGGAGCTGAATCTGCTGAATCAAAATATTATCTGTTTTGCTATTATACATGTTTCTGAAACAATAGTTTATGCACATATGGTAGAAGAATGATATTAACATAACATGGAGGTTCTGGTGCTTCACTAAAGATTTGTCCCTATACATTATTGTTTGAATGTTCTCAGGAGGAAGCTGTGTCATAATTAAAGAAAGAGGCTTCACAGCATGTGAAGACCTTAAGAAAATTTGAAAATTCTATATTTAGTCTTTATTTAATGCAAGTAGTAGGTGGTTCAGTGAATTTAAGAACGGCTGTGCTTCTCACGTTGTTAGTGAAGATTTGAGTGTTGAAAAGATGCTGTGAAGACATTTTCCTCTGTATTTTTTATTTTCTAAGGTTGATAAAAGATGGTTATAGCCCAAATCTCATTTTTTAATTTTGATGAAACATACTGTTTTCTTTTGGAAACCTATGGACCTCAAAGATTATATTTTAACAGAGAAATCATAAACTACAGGGCTTAAGGCTGCCAAAGATTGCCTGTATGCCAAATGCAAATGATATTGAAGCTTTAACTGTATATTAAGTCTAATAGTATTGTTAATTTTTTTATTTTTTGGTGCTTTCCTTGCAGAATTGTACAAGTTCTGGGTATCGCCAGAACTTGTAGGGTATAGCCATAACCTTATTTTCCCAGAAGTCCTCTTATATTCAGTGCATACTATTATAGAATATGAAGCTTTTCAGCAATATACATGTTATATTTTAGCTGAAATTTCTGTACTAAGGTATTTTGTAACAACTATTCAGGTATCTCCTATATGCATTCTTGGTACAGATTTTTCACAGTTACTTAATTGTTATTAAATATATTTTAGGGTTTTATAATCCTGTGAACTATCCTCATACTGGGCTTCTTATAGCCTAAAGAAAACTGTACCTTAATCTAAAATTCATGTGTTTTTTAATATTGCTTATATCTTTACCTCAGACTGCAAATTAACAAGGGGGTGTGTGTATGTTGGGCCGTGATAGGTTTTGGGTGGAGGGACTTTCGTTCTGCTATAGTTCTCTGCTGATTTGGAGGTGAGATGGGATGTTTTTGGCTAAAGAGATGTTATATGTGCTGTAGTGTGGGCAGACATAGTTGCCCTTTATGAAGGTAGGCGCAGTGATAGTAGCAACGAAAGTTCCTAGGCCATTTCTATGATTTCTGTACCTCAGTTTTGGTCCTTGGAAAGCCCAACAACTTTTTGATAGGAACTCTTGGCCATGTCACAGCTGTTGAGTTGAGTGGGCAACAAGTTCTACCTGGAATATTATTTCTCAGCCTACTTGTTCAAACCTTTTGAGGAGCCATTGCAAGGAAATGGCTGAGAAATTGGTATCTTCCTTTGCATTGGTTGCACTATTATTTCCCCCGAAACTCTCTGTAGTGTCAATATTGTTACACTAGAGGCTGATCAACACCTGGCCACCTCTGTATGTCTTTCAGGGTCTTCAAAATATTAAATGGTAAATCTAAACTATAAAAGTGGTATAAACATCCATGGAGTTTGTGTACATATACTTGCGTGTGTGTGTGAACAAGAAAATTGCTACTTAAGGACTGCCATTGGAGAAATAGTACATGTAGCTGGGTGTGATAACTTAAGCCTGTAGTCCCAGCTACTAGACAGACTCAGGCGGGAGAATCGCTCGAGCCCAGGAGTTGGAGTCTGCAGTGAGCTATGATTGTGCCCCTGTACTCCAGCCTGAGTAACAGAGTGAGACCCCATCTCTTGAGAGAGAGACAGAGAGAGAGAGACAGTGACAGTACATGTGTCTCTGCTGTCTTAAAATTGACTGCTTCCTTTAAGTCAATCTTGACTCTAACATTGGCTATTAGTGAGAAGTAAATTATTGTTCTTGGCTTTTTTCTCCAAAGGATCCAGCATTTGGAGGCAAACATGAAGCTCCCTCCTCTCCAATCTCTGGGCAACCATGTGGAGATGATCAAAATGCTTCACCTTCAAAACTTTCAAAGGAAGAGTTAATTCAGAGTATGGATCGTGTAGATCGAGAAATTGCAAAAGTAGAACAGCAGATCCTTAAATTGAAAAAGAAACAAGTAAGTGTATGTTTTCACTGCTTAATATATTTTAAGAAAGTATGTTTGTCTCCCTAAAGAAGATAATTTGGAATTTTCCGTATTTTGTAACTTTATGTAAAAGGAATCATGGCTTATGTATTTTAGGACATGCTATTTTTTGCTGTTATAGTTTCCTTCATTTCATTCATTCATTTCCCTTGTTGCATTGTCTGATTATATGATTATAGGTAGCAAAATTTGTTTGTCCCTCCTATTTTGGATGTTTACATTTGTTTTTGTTTTTTTCTAGTTTTTTGCTATTCCATACAATGGTGCTAGTTTGGGTTCACACGTATAGGTTGTCTGGGGCATATATGCCTAGGAATGGCATTGCTTGGTTTGAGATTATGTGCATCATTGAATGTACTAGATGATATCAAATTTGCTAAAATAGTAGTATATTCCTACTGGCAGCATATATGAGTACCAGTTTGTGCATGTCTTTGCCTGTACTTCATCCTTTTTTTTCAGTTGGATGTGAAATAGTTCTCACAGTGGCTTTAATTTGCATTTGCATGATTAGGAATGAGGCTTAGCTTAATTTCATTTGTTTATGGGTTATTTGTGTTCCTTCCTTATGTGCATCCTTCGAATCTTTTGTCCATATATTCTTATTTTGTCATTTTCTTCTTTTTATGATTTCTTGAAGTTTCTTGTCAGTCATATGTATAATAGTTATTCTGTAATTTGTAGCTTACCATTTCACTTTTTTTCAATAGTTCTTTTGAGGGAGGATTTTTAAAAAATTGAGGTATAATTAACATACCACAGTATTCACCCTTTCAAAATGTACAATTAAGTGCTTTTAATGTATTCATAAAATTATACATCTGTCACCACTAATACCAGAACATTTTTATCACTTCAAAAAGAAACTGCTACTTACTAGCAGTTACTCCCTACTTCCTGCTTGCCCTAGTCCCTGGCAACCACTAATCTGTTCTCTCTGTGGGTTAGCCTGTTCTGAACATTTCAAATAAACAGAATCGTATGTGACCTTTTGTGTTTGGCTTCATTTATATAGCATGTTTTCAAGATTCATCTATGTCGTATTAGCACTTCATTACTTATTATGGGTAAATTCCACTGCATGGGTATATTATTTATGTTTTGTTTATCCATTCACTTGTTGATGGATATTTGGATTGTTTCCACTTTTTGACTATTATGAATAATGCTGCTATGAGATTCATGTACTAGTTTTTGTGTAGACATTCAATTTTCTTGGATCTATACCTAGGAGTAGGTCATATGGTAAATGTACATTTAAATTTTTGAGAAACTGCCAAGCTGTTTTCCAAAGTGGCTGTATCATTTACATTCCCACCAGCAGCGTGTGGGTGTCCCACTTTCTCTGCCAACTTGCCAACATTTGTTATTTTCCTTTTTTTTCAATAACCATCCTAGTAGATGTGAAGTGGTATCTGATTGTGGATTTAATTTGTATTTCCTTAATAACTAATGATGTTGAGCATTTTTTTCATGTTTGCTTATTGGCCATCTGTATATCTTTTATAGAGAAATGTCCATTCACATCCTTTGTTCATTATTTGAGTTATTTATCTTTTTATTGTTGAGAGCCTAATATATATTGTAGATATTAGGCCCTTATCAGTTTTATGATTCGTAGATATCATCTCTCATTCTTTGGGTTGTATTTTAATTTTTCTGATAGTATCCTTTGATGTATAAAAGTTCTTAATTTTGATGAAGTCCAATTATTTTTTTTTTGTCACTTGTGTGTTTGGTGTTATAGTTAAGAGCTATTGCCTAAGCCAAGGTCACAAAGATTTACACCTATGTTTTCTTCTGTAAATTTTATAGTTTTGTCTCTTGCATTTGGGTCTTTGATCCTAATAGTGCTTTTGGTAAATAGGATTTCTTTAGGTTTTATATGACACTACCTCATTAATGTAGTTTTAGTATATTATCTTTTGAAGTTCTATAGTTTTGCTTCTCACATTATTCTTTAATCCACTGGAAACTATATATTATATAGTCAGTGTTCATTTAGGGTTACCCATGTATTTGTCGTTTTATTTCTTCTTAAAACTCAGTTCTTCCATCTAGGAGAATACCCTACTGCTTGAAGAACATCCTTTAGAATTTTCTTTAGTGAAGTTCTGTTAGTTGGAAATTTCAGTATTTTTTGGTTTTTACGACTTACATGTTTTTTATTTAAGCCTGTTAAAAGATACTTTCATTTGGTATGTGGTTATTTTCTCTCAGTATACTATCTTCTGGCTTCCATTTTTAAGATATTAGCCCTTAGTCTAATTTTTATTCCTTTGTGAATAATCTGAATTTTCTCTCTAGCTGCTTTCGATATCATCTTTTTCTTTGGGTTCTGTTATTTTTACTATGATGGATTTAGGTGTCGGGTTGTTTTTTTTTTTTGTTAAATGTATCCAACTTGAATCCATCCTTCCTATATATCAGGGGTAGAGTTTTTCATTACTTCTGGAAAATTCTAAGCCATTATCTTTTTTACAATACCTTTCTTACAGTTGCATTATCTCCTTCTGAAATTTCAGTTAGATACAAGATCTTATCTCGCTTGTCTTCCATACCTCTTAATTGCTCCTCTTTCCCATTTTTTACTTGCTTGGGCTTCATTCTGGGCAATTTCTTCAGTCTGTCTTCCAGTTTACATTTTTTTTTTTCAATTATATGTAATCTGTCAAATCTGTCCCCAATTTAATAATTGTTTTTATTTCTGGAATTTCTTATTTGGCATCTCAAATCTGCTCAGTCTTTTTTTTTTAATACTCCCTTTTATTGAATCATATTAAATTTTAATAATATCCCTGTTAATTCTTTTAAGTCTTTGTGGGTCTGATTCTACTGGATCTCTCTCTTCTCTTTCTTTTGGCTTTAGTTTCTTTACTTGTAAAATGGTAATAATATTAGTGATAACACCGGTTAAATCACATGATTGTTTGTTGAGGTAATGAATATGTTGCATAATATGCCGTACATAGTAAATGCACATATAACCCATTATAATTAGAAATATGAAATAAATACATTGTATGACCACTGTGAGATGTACTATAATAACTACAAATAGTGAAATATAATGTATGACCGTTATGAGATGTACAGAAGCTACAAGTTTTATTGGGGGATATAGAGACAAGTAGAGAAAATAAATATACCATAGCTGGATAGAAACACAGTATTAATATGTGTGCTCATCTTGCATTAAATCATGTTTCATACAATTTCAATAAAAATTCCAATTAAGTTTATTTTTTAAATATGACAAAATTGTTAATATAAAAGAACAAATAGGTGAATAAAGTTTTTATTTTGTGTGTGTTTGTTTTTAGTCTTTCAGTTACAATGATTTTGTCCCAGGGCTATTTCAGTACCAAGAACAAAGTGATTTCCTAAAGATTGTTTATCCCTTAACAGAGATTCTAAAAGAAGCCTCCCTAAGCAGGAAAGAAAGGCATCATTGAGGAACCCATTCCCATAAAAATGATCTCAGAATTCCAAATATCTTTTTTTTTTTTTGCTTACACAGATAATAGCCTGCAAGAGTACTTGCAGTTCCAAAGTAGAAGTGTTCTACAAGTTTCTCTCTTGGCAGATTTTTATCCTTTCATTTGGGCATAGTCTGACATAGGACTGAAAGCTTTGACTGTCAGTCTTATTTAGTAGTATGGATAATTTTTTCCTCTAGGCCTTATACTAGACTTAATCTTTACCTGATGTCTTTTTTTAAATCATCTTAGGCAGTGGACTTACACTATATTTATTTATGTGGATATTTATTAAGCACTTACTAGGTATGAGGCACTGGTTTAGGTGCTGGGGAAAAAAAAAAAGCAATGGACAAAGCATAGAAGTCCCTGCTTACTTCACTAATACTACTAGGTAATATTTACTAAACATTTATAGTTATAATGTACTTTATATATATTAATTCATTTAGTCCTTTTAAAAAGCTATATGAGAGTGTTGTTATTCCTACTTCACGTATGTGTGATTTACATATTTGTTAAGATTGAGGTGTAAGGACCTTTCTGGGTCCTTGGATCACACTGTTTTTAGAGTGACCCTAAGGCTCAAACCTGGGCAGACTAATACAAATAGCTTTTTACTTTATATAATAATTGCACATATAAGCAGTACATATTTTTGTAGTTGCACCCAGTGCCTCTTGACTAGAGCACTATAAAATAGAAAGGTTGAGGGTGGCATGGTGCTATGCTGAATTAAGGTTTAACCGTTGAACTCCTTTCTACTGCATTCTCCCTGCCAGACATTACTATATACTGTATTTCTATAACATATGAAAGTGTTTTTCCAGTGCCATCACAGGTGGTGGACATATATAATTTAATTTAATTTCTCATTATTTTGCTTTAAATTTATCAGAATTAAAATCTTAATGGATACTTTCCCTTAGTTTTTTAAAAAATACTTTTGGTGATTTGTATTGTTTAGTTATTAGTCAAATCTGATTTTTTTTTTTTTTTTGAGCCCTTGGGTCTATGAGACCCTTGTAGATTATATGGTTATCTTATGGAATCAGCAAGGAATGCTCAGTAGCATGTGTAATCTCTCGCAATTGATTACTGGTGATGTGCAGTATATGCTTGACTCTTCCTTTTTGGGTCTCTTAGCAACAGCTTGAAGAAGAAGCAGCTAAACCTCCTGAGCCTGAGAAGCCTGTGTCCCCTCCTCCTGTGGAGCAGAAACACCGCAGTATTGTCCAAATTATTTATGATGAGAATCGGGTAAGCTCATGCCATTTCAGGTGGCACAGGCCTTTAAACTCGCTTGACTCTGCCTTTTCTAGCTCAGGATGTGTTCTGTTGTAATTTTAATTGAATTAAAACCTGATTTCTGATATAATTTTTCATGTTTATAAACTTTGGCTGACTGAAGCTTGATGTTTCTTCCTTATAGATTGGAAGAAAGTTGACAGTTGTGTCTTAAATTATGTAATACTTCATTATTATATGTTATATAAATATTAGTTGGTATAATTTTATCAGCTGAGTCTCTCTGCTACTATATAAATACTGGCAAGCAAGTTTGGTAGCATATAATACAAAACAGCCATTTTAAAACTTTTCACTTTGGGACATTTAATGCTGAACATTGATAGCATTTCAGTAGAGGTAAGTCATTGGATATGGAAATGAACTTTATTGTTAGCTTCAGAATTGATAGCTGGGCTGTAGTTTGAACTTTAGCTAAAAAGTTCAAAATGTACTTTGACCTTTAGGTAGACTTTGCTTTTTCAGGTTTATTATAACAATTTCTTTTTTCATGCTTTTAATTTTGGGCTGAGCGAGATGGCTCTGCCTGTAATCCCAGTGCTTTGGGAGGCTGAGGCAGGAGGATTGCTTGAGGTCAGGAGTTCAAGACCAGCCTGGGCAAGATAGCAAGACCTAGTCTCTATGAAAAATTAAAAGACTAGCCAGGCATGGAGGCGTGTGCCTGTAGTCTTAGCTATTTGAGAGGCTAAAGCAGGAAGATTGCTTGAGTCTAGGAGTTTGAGGCTGCAGCGAGAGATAGTGATGCCACTGCACTCCATCATGGGCAATACAGCTAGACCCTGTCTCTGTAAAAAGAAAATGTTCTAAGGTTTAAGAAAACTAGACCTCAATTTTATGAATCATTTTTGTAATATCAAAGTTAGTTTTTGGCCAGAACCCAGCCCAGGAACTAGCAGTTAAAGGGGAAACTGATTTCACCTCAATATAAAGAAAATGTTTTAACAGTGCTTCCAGAAGTCCTCAGTTGGTGATCACCAGATAAAAATTGGGATTGTTGTTTCAATTTGTTCTGTAGTGAGTGATTTTATCAGTCAATCTATCTTACATAGTTAGCCTGTAACTTTATGATAGTCCAGATCCTAAAGGAAATTGGCCTTAAGAAAAGAAACTATGAATTAATAATTACATAGACATTTATAGGAATGATTTTGGAGTCATACATATATATATATGTATACATAGGTAACTGAGAGTCATCAGAAATATAATATTTATGGCTGGGCACAGTGGCTCATACTTCTAATCCCAGCACTTTGGGAGGCCGAGGTGGGAGGACTGCTTGAGGCCAGGAGTTTGAGATCAGTCTGGAGAACATGGTGACACCCTGTCTCTAAAAAAATTTCTTTTAAAAATTAGCCACTTGTGGTGCCGCATGCCTGTAGTCTCAGCTACTTGGAAGGCCAAGGCAGGAGGATCTCTTGAGCCCGGGAGTTTGAGGCTGTTAGTGAGCTATGATTATGCCACTGCACTCTAGCCTAGGCAACAGAGCAAGACTCTGTCAGAGAAAAAACAAAAAAACAAAAATCCCTCCAAAAATCCACAAAACAACAAAAAAATAGATATTTATGACAATGGTAAGTGTAATGGACAGGGGGAAAATATAGGCAATTAATGTTATTTTCTTGGCTAGGTTCAGAGTTAGTCTAATAATTCATTGAACAGCCACAACAATCTACATGAAGATAAATCCAGTGAAGGTAGAGGACAGTAAGGGACGCCGATGACAAATGTCCCACGTGTCATGCCTAAACAGGATATGTGGTGCAGGGCAGATAGTTGCTCCCTTGTTTAAGAGAAGCCAGAAATACGGGTTTTTATGTGAAATCCTGGTTGGTAAACAATCCTCTGTAGAGCCACAAAACACTTTTGAGGGCCGATGGGCTATGCTGTCAGTTTTGACCTCACAGATAAAATAAGTAGGGATTAGAACTAATAGCAATGGAAATTTGGTAGGTTGTTTTTTTTTTTTTAAGTTTTATAAAATGTTGCCTTTTAAAAAAAATATGAGTTAATTTTCAAATAAATTGGATTCAGTGATATTTATTAATTTTGTTTCTTAATGAGCCTTGTCGTTAGGCCTAATAATTCCAGTATTAGTGAATTCTGTGGTTGCCTCACTGGGACTTGAGGGCTGAAAACTGTTAACAAGATTTGATAGTGAATTTAATTTGTGCTTAATTTTTGTATGTAGGTGTTTCAATACTTAGTATAGTGAGTGTTTTTGATGCTCATCAGCAAAACTTGAAAACTCCTTTTATACTTCTTTTGTTTTAGCATTTACATATTTGGTTTCTTGTTGAAAAGAACAGCTGATTCTGAAGTCTGTCTTAGTACTAGACTTACCTTCTTATGTTGAAGATTGTTTTTAACATGCAGTACCTATAGAAGTCATCTCTTCTTTTGTGTATATATTTTATGTACCTTGCTACTAGTCTTTTGTTGTGGTTTCCAAAATTGTAGCAGGGACTTCTGGAGGGGAAGGGATGCGAGCACAGCAGGCCCAGAATACAGGCTTTCACACTGCTCACTCTGGGCTTTTTCTGCCTTTCCATGCTGCCTTTTGTAACTCCTGCCTACCTCTTTAGCTTTTTAAAATGAATAACCTTAACTGTTTCAACACCATAAGTAAGGAGGGGGGGGTAATGACAAAAGTACATCTCCCTCTTATTCAGGCTACACTAGTTGGAATTAAGCCAAATGTGGCTTAAGAGATAAGAACCATTATCAAGCATAAGGTTATTTTTGTTTTTTTTATTACTAGAAAGTTAATGGGAAGTAAAAAACTGCTCCAGTGTTAATTTTAAAGTTGGTTTTGTGAGATAAAAGCTGCCTTGCGTCATATCTAAACCATCATATCTGAACTTCAGACTAAGTTTAGTCTCTAAACAGACTATTCTCTGGGGCTATTTTTAACAGCTCCATTTGTTATTACTCTGATCAGTTGTAGGTTCCAGAAATAGTCATAAATGCTCCAATTTCAGAATAATATTACATATAGAAAAGTGGTTGTTAGACTATAATAGAGAAGCTTTTAGGAACATCTTCTTTGTATTTTGAGTGGATGATTTGCAAGAAAATGTGACACCAGAAGAATGGAAGAAAGTGTACTGATAGCAGACAGTATCCTTAGTGCCAGCAACCTCTAGTCACTCAGGCTGGCACCCAAGGCATGCAGTAATGCTTTGTGCAACTCCACTAAGTTAATCGATGAAAAGTGTCAGTCCTACCTCTTGAATATATGTTGGTCTGGTCAGTTGCTTCTTTCCTTTTCTTTTTGTTTTTTTTTCTTTTTTGGGGGGGTGGTGGTCCTTTTTACTTAAGATTATTTACTATCTGATCAATTGCTTCTTTTCCTCCTACTTTACCATTAGCTTAATTTGAGCTTTCATCTCTCACGTAGTTGTTGAATCCCCTTCCTTAAATCTTTTTCTTTCTAACC
Source organism: Lepilemur ruficaudatus (assembly GCA_963574885.1). NCBI lineage: Eukaryota > Metazoa > Chordata > Mammalia > Primates > Lepilemuridae > Lepilemur > Lepilemur ruficaudatus. The sequence goes on along the minus strand of CAUYRT010058720.1, from coordinate 352 downwards.
CATCCTTAATATTTGCATCCTATCACATGGTTCTCCAAATAAAACCTTTTGATGATTTTCCACTTTGTACCAAATAGCTCAAACTTTTTATTGGTGTTTACATGCCTCTCTCACCCTCGCCCGAGACTTCTTTTCTTTTCTTTTCTTTTCTTTTCTTTTCTTTTCTTTTCTTTTCTTTTCTTTTCTTTTCTTTTCTTTTCTTTTCTTTTCTTTTCTTTTCTTTTCTTTTCTTTTCTTTTTTCTCTTTTCTTTTCTTTTCTTTTCTTTTTTTTCTTTTCTCTTTTCTTTTCTTTTCTTTTTTTTCTTTTCTCTTTTCTTTTCTTCTCCTCTCCTCTCCTCTCCTCTCCTCCCC